>JAJPUD010000016.1:1063098-1100262 GCA_023553655.1 Myrmecobius fasciatus | reverse complement strand
TGGGGGGTGGGGGGAAGGAAAGGAAAAGCTTGGGAAAAAAAAGTTTTTTTGCAAAGGTCAATGTTGAAAGGTCACTCATACGTTTTGCAAATAAAAAGCTTTATTAAAAAAATTAATTCAAAACAGGGAAATCTCCAGCAAAATGATGTAGTTATGAATGTGTGATTCCCAATATTTTTCAAATTTCATGAAATCTTTGTGGAGCTAAATCCAACAAACAGTAGAAGTCTGCTTAACTCTAATGAAAACAAATCTCAGATTATCTTCAATAATGTTAATATTAAATGCTAAAAATAATATCTCAAGATCCTTATATAATATTATTAGGAGAACACTTTTCATCTTGAATCTGTTTCACCATCAAAAAAATGAAGGAGTTGGACGTGTCCAGAGCCCCGTCTATGATCCTTTGGCATTGCTGCGTATGAAAAGGTCTGTTTAACAATAGCATGGGTGCCTAGAGAGGTGATAGAGTTCTCTTCCAGAAGGCTCTTTGAGCAAAGGCTAGATGAGCACTTGGGGAGTATGCTAGAGAAAAGTATTGTTCAAATTTTGTTTGGACTTAACCCTGATCCTTTTCTACTTTGTTTCTCCATTTTATAAATACAACTAAGTCTCAGTCATTCTAAACGAGTGCAAGAGATGGTGGTAGCTTAAATAATTTATAAATCATGTACAGATATAGATGTTATTTTACATATATATTTACATATATATACACACACATAGTGTGAGAAAGAAAAATCAGGGAGGGAGGGAAAGAAGAAAGAAGAAAAAGGGAAGAGAAGAGAGGTAATGCTGGAGCAAAGGAGGGAGGGAGGGAAAGATAATTTACTGGCATAATCATACTTTCCTTAGCACAATATTAAAATTTGTTTCCAGTGCCTCTGCACACACCAGTAGAGAGGAGGGGAGCAGCAGCCAGGAGGATGCCAGATAGTGGGAGTTATCTGGCACAAGGATTAAAAAGGGAATGGGGTGACAGGACGAAAGGAGGAAGCAGAATGGGCTAGAGAAGACAGAGATGGGGAGAAGAGAAAGATTTCAATAGAGAATTTGCAAAGAATAAAATACAAATGTTGCTGATGCATGACTCGGTCTGAGATTTTCTGGTGGACAAGGCTTGTCCTTCTAGCACAGATTTCTCATTGAACAATTTCTCGTGTCTGTTTTAGCAGTATGTAAGCAAAATGCATTTGCAAGTGTCTAAGCAGAGACCAGATGACTGACCACTTTTAGGAACATTGGAGATGGGATTATATTTCATCTGTAGATTGAACTCAATAGCCTTTGAGGTTCTCTTCACACTTAAACATTCTGTGAGTCCAAATCCCACCTCAAACATTTCCCAGCCAGTTAGCCCCAGGGTAGTCATCCAAACTTTCTAAGTTTATATTTCTGCCTCTATAAATGTTAGACTGAAGGGCCCATCCAGCCCCTGATTGCATGATTCTACGATTCCATTTTTTTCTTTATTTTTTTTCATGAAAAAGGAAAGTAATCCCAAAGTAGTTTGGGATGTCTTGGGAGATGATAAAGTTAAAAGGTCTTTGAGCAAAGTCTCAAAGGAAGAGCACTTAGGGAACTTGGCAGAGTAGCCTCTTATTCAAGTCAGTATTAGATTGCATGGACTCTGCGATCTTTCCCAAGAACTCTTAGTTCCCAGGCTTCTTTGTACATCACCAGCACCCACTCCAGCCTTCCTGATAGAAAATTTAAATGTACTAGTCATCCTAAGTCTAGGAGATGAAAGATGCCCTACACTCAGAACAAAGATTTAGTTCCAGCAGAACTGCAATCAACTTTGGGACAGAGATCAGTCAATGTACTAATTCCCCCAGGACAATGAACACCTTTTGTTCCATTGCACAGCTTGGATTCAGGTCATCTATCCACCAAGGGCTGGAAATAATATGAAGGGAGTTCAGCATGAGCACAGTACTTATTGTCTGTGTGAATACATGTATCCATACATATCTGAGTTAGAGTATATGTACACATGGATGAATGGATGGATGGATGGATGGATAGACAGATGTGTGTTTCTAGGGTCAGAGGTTGTAGGATTAGAAGGGACTTGTGCGCTAATTGAGTTTAGGGATTCTTAATTAATTTTGCTTGTTTCACAAGACACTTTGGGCTATGGATTATGGACTTTTCAGAATCATATTTTTAAATATCCCAAATAAAAAAGACAAAGAATTCCAACACAAAAGAATTCAATTATAGTGAAAATAAAGATGCATTTCCCCCATCCAACTTCACACATACCCCAAAACTGATGGCATACTCTCCCCTTTGGAGTTTATGGCCTCCATATTAAAAATTTCAGATCTAGTTCAACTCCCTTATTATATACAGAAGAAAACAGACCTATAAAATTAAAGTGACTTACCCAAAGTCACCCTATTAATAACACTGAGACAGTGTGTTTTTCTGACCAACAATCAGTCTCCCAAGGAAAAAAAATACCTCTAGTTCCCTGGAAAAGTACTGCTTACAAACTTCTTTGGCACCTTCTTGAAAAGTCCTGTGAAAAATTGTAAAATTTGACTAAGAGATGATCTGAAATAAACTAGGACTTAGTTCCTTAGTTAATGCTCCATAACCTAGGGAGATCCTAATACATTTCTGCTTGTTAGTATAATAAAAATCAAAATTAAATCATCAACATAACACTGGCCTCCGGCAAAGCCATTCCAACTTTCCGTAAGGATTAGCCAAGGCTCTCAAAGTGACTGTCATTACCAAAGGATGCATTTAAAGCTGAAAATAGAGATTGATAACTTCTGCCATTTTTTTGCAAGCATAATTACTTCTTCATCCAATATCCAGAAAAAAAGAAATAGTGTTTTCTGTTTTGCAGGCAGTGTTCTTTGTGAAGCACCTGACATGTTAACTACTTTAAGCAATTTTCCTTTACAATATAATCTGCATTGTCCGTGTCTTTATCCATGAAAATGTATTCTTGGGCTCTGTTTTTAAGGCAATAAGAATCAGAGAATTGCGAGCTATTATAAAACAATCTATTCACTTAAAATTACATTCAATTGAGACTCTTTGACCCATAACATCAAGCCATTTAATGTCTTAAAATTGTGAAATGTAAGCTAACTGAGGTCAACAACAAACTCCATAAACCAAAAGACATTTGTAGCCACACATTTTAAAGTAGCAAAGATTGAGAAACAAAATAGATGGCCATCAATTAGGAAATGGTGAAAGAAGTTGCTATACCTAGCTGTCAAGCAATAATCCTACGGCCAAAAGAATGAAGTTGACTAATATACAGAAGCATGGGAAGACACATATGAGATCAGGAGGTAGAAGAGTGAATAGACTTCTGGGCCTGGAGTCAAAGACAGTGTTTGAATTCAGCCTTAGACACCACATATGTGAAATTGGGCAAGTTACTTAACCCAGGTTTGCCTGTTTCTTCATCTGAAAATTGGGAATGACAATAGCAGGATCATTGTTAGAATCAAATGAGATAAAAATAGTAGGTGCTATATAAGTGTCAGTTATGATGATGATGATGAAAATGATTTGATATCATGCAAAGTAAAGGTAAGAGAATCAGGAAAACCATACATGTGAATATGTATAAAATAATAAAGCTAAATGCTGTGAAATTTTAACAACCAAATTTGATTCTAAATATAAGCAACCACTACCCCTTCCTCCAACTCATTCTTTCTTTTTGGCAGTGTTGGGGGAGGGACATTATGGGTATGGAATGTTATTGTCAGACTTAAAGCCATTTAGCTAAATTGTTTCCCTCTTTTTAGTCTTTATTATAATGGATGACTGGGGGCAGGGTAATTACATTGAATGTGGATTATATAAAAATAAAAGTTACAAGCAGTTTTTTGATGTAAGATTTTAAACTCCTTAAAAGCAGTGATTACCTTATTTTTGTCCTTTTATCCTCAATCCTTAGTATAATTATATACAGAGAAAGCATTTGATAGAATTTTGTTGGCTTGAATTGCATCTCATCAAGTATACTCCCTCCCATAATGCATGTTGCCATCCTTCCAATGCCTTTCCATTCTTAGGGACCACAGGCCATACACATCCTGACAAGTCCTCCACAGGGATCCATCCAATGTGTTGGGAGCCTTTTTGTAAGTGTTGAGACATGGGTTGTGTATGTCATTCCCAACTCTAGGTAAGGAACTAGCAAATTGATGAATGGCAGAAATCTCATGATAAGAAAAATGAATTTTTGGTTGTTTGCTCCTTTAGTTCACCCTAAAATTCAGGCAGTTGGAGGTCTTTCTTGGCCTGGAGCAATCAGTGAACACAATCAAAGGTAGTTATAAATGCCTGCCAGGGACCTTTTAAAAAATTCAATAAAAATATTTTGTACTTGTATACAGGAAACATGAAGGGAATAATTGAATCAACTGCCCCAATACTCAAGTCAAACAAGTAGACAGTGAGGATTTGTCCACGAGGTTACTTTTTGTCTACTAGATGCCTATTTCCACAATCAAAGGGAGAAAAATCAGTATTATTTTTATTCACAGAACAAAGTGGCTTTTGTGTAAGAGGCAAAACTAATGAGAAAGAACACCTCCCAAAGCTTCATTTTTATACTCTATAACATCCATTTATAATTGTTAAAGAACATTATCATAATTAGCAGGTTAAATCAGGAAAGCTTAGTCTCAGTCTTTCACAATAGTTGGGAATTTCAATTTTCCTTTAGGAAATCTTCTCTTTTTTTAATGGCTCTGCATTCCTACGTGCATTCTGTCTAGCATTCTTACCATCATCCAGTCTGTGTAGATAAGCTTTCCATTTATTTCCATAATTTTCTACTTTGTGGGCTGTCTCCTTTGAGCTATCTTGAGAACTGATCCTTTAATGCCCTTAAAATGATGTTAGCTACAGCATATACTTTATTTCTTCCCTGAGACAATTCCCATTATGTCCACAGTCAGGATAGCATACCTACGGTAGATGCACAGTCTCTGATAGTTGTCCCTAGTACCCCGAGAGTCGTAGTAGCTGCCATCTGGGAAGTCAACTACCAATATGAGCAGAAGTTGGGAAATATTAATATTTCCCCAAAGAGATCTTAAAGGAGGGAAAGGGACCCAGATGTGCAAAAATGTTTGTGGCAGCCCTTTTTGTAGTGGGAAGAAACTGGAAACTGAATAGATGCCCATCAGTTGGAGAGTGGCTGAATATACTATGGTCTATGAATGTTATGGAATATTATTGTTCTATAAGAAACAACCAGCAGGACTATTTCAGAGAGGCCTGGAGAGACTCGCATGAACTGATGCTGAGTGAAAGGAGCAGAACCAGGAGATCATTATACACAGCAACAAGACTATATGACGATTAATTCTGATGGACAGGGCTCTCTTCAACAATGAGATGTTTCAAACCAGTTCCAATTGTTCAGTGATGAAGAAAGCCATATACACCCAGAGAGAGACCTGTGGGATCTGAGTGTGGACCACAACATAGCATTTTCACACTTTCTATTGATGTTTGCTTGCATTTTGTTTTCCTTCTCAGGTTTTTTTTTTCTTTCTAGATCCTATTTTTCTTGTGGATCAAGATAACTGTATAACCATGTGTACATATATTGGATTTATCATATATTTTAGCATATTTTACATGTATTGGACTACTTGCCATCTAGGGGAGGGGGTGAGAGGAAGGAAGGAGGAGAGGGAGTGAGGGGAAGGAGGGAAAAATTTGGAACAGAAAATTTTGCAAGGGTCAGTGTTGAAAAATTACCCATGCATATGTATTGTAAATAAAAAGCTTTAATAAAAAAGAAATATTAATATTTCTTTTGCTTTTTGTCCTTCCTTTTTCTCCTCCTGCTCCTCTTCCTTATTCCTCTTTATTCTTCCTCTTCCCTCTCATCCTCTTCCTTCTCCTCTTTCTTTCTTCTCCTTCTTTTTCCCTCACCAATTGTGGTCCCTCACTCCTTTGGGGATATGTAGCATTACATATAGATGCTGTGTTCATAGAAATATAATTTTTGTTGCTTGTATTTAGTAAGATATTTGGGGATAGGTATTTCTAAAATATTATTTTAATTCATATATTCTTATCATTTTTTCAAGAAGCTGCGACAATTGACTTTTTTTGGTGCAGTTTTCATTTATGATTTTTTGAAATATAGCTTTGAAAAAAGACTTTTAAAATTTATTGTATTCCAAATAGAATTATTTGATCCTATCTTAAAACCGCATCATTCTGGCTTCTCCTGAATGACCAAAAATAGTTCCCAGCCCAAGCTTGGGTGGCTCATTATTTGATAGCTTAGAATGCATATAAATGCATGTAAACAGCAATTGTTTACTCTTCTGACCAGAAACTCTGAGCATTTCCCTTTTCCCCTATTTGCTACTTTTATGATGTAAATTAGGCCATCTTTTGTGTCAATTTTTACTTAGCACTTAGTCATTGAATGGCCATTGCCTCCACCAAGGAGGCAATCCCACTGCATCCTGGGCAATTGGTCTAGCTTTTGTCTTGCCACTGGACTTTGATGACTCTGGGAGAGAAAGAAAGGCTGAAGACTTGGCTCAAATCAGCTTTGATTTAATAATATTCCAGTGCAAGTCAATCTGCCACCCATGATGTCACTGGAGCCCTTTGAGAAAGAAGAGTAAACAGCAGGATGGTAGCAGACCCTTTTGAGGGCTGCTGTTGGAGCTGAGCTGTCATTGTCAGTTTGGAATAGCCCTGCACTAACCACACTTGGCTAACAGGTGCCAACCATGAGGAGGTTCAAAGGACAGGCGGTTACTTGGGTATGGGGAGGAGGTACACTCTGCAATGTTTTTCAAGGCTCAGGGTAAGGTAGCCCCCACACTTATGAAAGCAGCCTTCAATATGGGAATGGATTTCTGTTATAGATGGTGTGAAACTTGATCACTAGCCCAAAAAGGTTCTCACGCCAACCCCACATCAACCAGTGAAACCCAAGACCACTTTGTTATAAAGGGTATGGGTTAAGACGAGACTTGTGGTTTCTTTGGTGTGAGGAATTCCCAGGGGAGAATGCTCCCTATACAAGCGCAGATTGCTCCTCGGGAACTTAGTTTCAGAAGTAGGGCAGTATGCCATAGGGGATAGAGCTCTGGGCCTAAAACCAGGAAGACTCATTTTTCTTAGTTCAAATGTGCCCTCAGACACTTTCTAGCTATGTGACCCTGGACAAATCACTTCATCCTGTTTGCCTCAGTTTCTTTATCTGCAAAATGAGCTGGAAAAGGAAATGGCAAGTTGCTCTAAAGAGTTGGACATTACTGATACCATTGAATGAAATAATTATTATTTTCAGCAAATGATATTAGCAAGGTGTATATAGGTAGCAGAGTGCCTGAAAAAGATCTGGGGATAGAGGGGATCACAAACGCAACATGAGTAGATTTCAGAATCTTACCTCAGCTGCTATCCCACCCTGAAATAAATATAAGTTATATTTATAATCTGTATATATAATATAAAAAATAAATCAAACTCCAAAATGAAATAAATAATAACTAATACTTATATAGCACTTACTATATACCAGGCCCTGTATTAAATGCTTTACTATTCTTATCTCATTTGTCCTCACAACAACCTGAGAGGGAGATGTTATTATTTTCTTCATTTACGATGAGGAAACTAATACAATCAGAGATTAAATGACTAGCCCAGGAACCCATAGCTAATACATATCAAAGGCTAGATTTAAACTCAGGTATTTATTCCTGAATCCAGACTAGTGCTCTATACACTGTATCACCTAGTCATGAACTAGTTGTTGCTTTTTTCTCATCCCTCTACCAAAATAGTCCCCCTTGTCCCCACAATGGACTTTTCTTGGAGGCCATTTAAGTTTAATTCTGACGTTCTTCTGCCTCAGAAGCAGTCTTATGCTGGACAGCTCCTCAATACCTGGGGCCTCTACATCTGGAGCATCCAACAATCTCTAACACTTTCTTAGTCTAGAATACCCCACAGCTAGGTTAGCTTCCCCCGTTGACCCTTTCCTGGGGTTTCCATTTTGGGGAGGGGCCTGGGCTGGCCAGCCTTGATTCTTAATACCAATCATATTTCCAGATGACTCATCATAAAACATGTTACCTACTTCCAGAGAGAGAGATAATGGACTTACAACATGGATTGAAATATATGTTTTTGGGCATGACCAATATAGGGATTTATTTTGCTTGCTCTATATAGGTCCATAGTTGAGATTTTGTTTTTCTATCTTGGAAGGAGGAGGGAGAAAATAAAATTTAATTTTGAAAAATAACTCCCAATAATAATTTTTCAAGTCAAATCATATCAGCAAGCGTAGGTCAGACTCTGTGCTAAGCACTAGAATAATAAATAATGGTAAAACAGAACAAAGAAACAAAAACCCAAAAAGAAACCTTTACCTTCCTTCTGGGAGTTCCCATTTGAATGGAAAAATAATAGGTGAACAATGATATACTTACAAAATACAGAGAGAATGACCTAAAGATAATCCTAGAAGGAATCATCCAATTCCATTATTTGTCAGTTATGTCTGACTGTTTTGTAACCCCATTTTGGGGTTTTCTAGGCAGAAATCCTGGAGTAGCTTGCTATTTCCTTCTCCAGCTTATTTTATAGATGAGGAAACTAAAATAAACAACTCAAACAAGTGACTTGCCCAGGGTAACCCAGGTATTAAGTTTCTGAAGCCAGATATGAACGGATGAAGATGGATTGTTCTAACTGTTCTATCTATTCTGGCACCACGTAGCTGCCCGAGAAGGAATCATCAAACCTGTACAAAAGAGGAATAGCTCTTTGGGATGGAGCAGTTTCTCTAGCATTGAGAGGTCTTCAAGCAAAGACTGGATGGCCACTTGTCAGAGATAGTCCTAATTTACATATGGGTATGATTCAATTGGACCCTGAAGTTCTGGGATCCTGCAATTTTATGTTTTCACAAGTAGTAAGTCTAGTTTCAGATTGTCACATATGTCACATTGATCACTTTGTAGCAATATTATGTTGAGAAATCATATTTTGTCCCCCATTTTTAAAAATTACAGTCAATGAAATTTTATTTTGGGTAACCTTAATGAGCTTGCTTCTGAAGCTAAATTCATAAACTACATTGTTTCCTGCAAAGCCTTCCTCCGTCACTTAGATCCAATTAACCTGCATAACATGGCACGACCTCCCAGATGTCATGGGCCTCTACAAGAAGGAAAGACAAATGCCAATCTGAAACATAAATTTGCTTTTCTGGTATTTCTACCACTGTTTCTGGTTCTGCCGCTAGGAACAAACAAAACTCACCTTCTTCATCTGTAAAATAGGAATAGTAATGGCACCTGCTTTATAGATTGTTGCCACGATCAAATGAGATAACACAAGAAATAACCTGTGAACTTTATTATAGAAATGATCCTGTTGTTGTAGAAATAATTTTTTTTCTTTTCTTTTTTTTTTGCTGAGGCAATTGGGGTGTGTAGCTATAATTTTTAAACCTTCCATATTATGTCCTTTTAAGTCCTTAAAGATTATATGACTTCTCCCCTGAGTCTTCTCTTCTCTAAGTTACATATCCCTGTTTCCTTCAACTAATCCTTCTATGATATGAGGTACTTTATCAAAAGCAATTCTCCAGTCCTAGGGAGTTTTTTGGGACATCTAGAGATTAAATAATTTATTCAGGATTAAGTGATGAGGTTCAAAGACAGATGCTCACAGATTTAGAGCCAGATGGGAACATGAAAGCCATTTGGTCCAACCCCTTCATTTTACAAATGAGGACATTGTCTTGCTTTTGGTTGAGCTGCTCTAGTAAATGTTAGAAGCAGAATGTGAGCCCACATCTACCAGACCATAATACCTCTCTGACCCTTTCTCTATTTATCAAAATACAGTAGAGACTTACTATGGGCAAGGCATTGTGTTAGATGCTGGGCACATTTGTTGCATCTTGGACTTCACTAATTCCCAGGGATTCCAGGTGTCTCACTAGTCTGAGACTTTTTGAGATTTTCAGAAAGAACTGTTTATTAAAAAGCAATGATTTGGGGAGATCCAGGTTCCCCCACACCCTTTTGTCCTGATTTGAAAAGTTCAGTCCCTAAAAGGACATTGTTGATGATGAAATTGGACTTTCTTGTTCAGACCTTGCCCGGGGAGGGTAGTTATTATGTTCTATTCAAGCTTGGATGGGGCACAAATTCTTTGATTAGATTGCCCAAGACTGGGGTTAACTTAAGCAATAAATGACTTAATCAAAGTTCAGGTCTAGTCCCACATGGCAACATTTATTCTCTTATTAATTGTTAACCAATAAGAGTTGATTACCACCCTGGAAAACACAAATTCTTGAAGGGTTTATAAATTGTGAGCCCACTACCATAATTGTCTTTAAGAAAGAGATGGCCAAATGACCATGCTTTTTATAAAATGCTGGTATCATTAATAAAATGACTAAATTACCCAGAAATTACATGTCTCAATCCCTTTAAAATACCATAATTCTCAATAATGAAGGATGGTAGAATGCTGCCACAGAAAGATTCCCTCCATCTGCAGTGCCTGAGAGCAGATTGCTCCGAGCCAGGAGGATGACTTCTTGCAAAGGCTAGGTTCACTTACATTTCAGAATTAGATTATTACTGTTGCCTTAACAGTCTCTTGCTGTACAGAAGGAAATTCAGCAATAGATCATGATGGTCTCAGTCTTTCTATGGGCCAGGGAGTAAAATCACCTCTTATTTCTGAGCTAAAGAAAAAACAAAAACAGAACCCTACAGGTAGAAATATTGGTAAACACAATGAATTGTACAACCAAATTAGACTCCTGAGCAGAATGATAATGGTGTTCTTCAAAGAGCATCCAATTCATATAGAGAATCTGGAAGCTTTGCTGAAGACCAGATGGGAACATGAAATGGCAAGAGAATATATTAAAGCTTAAATCCCAATCTAAACACAGTGATTGTGTCTGATGTGGACTTCTCTAAAACCTGAACATAATTAGATGCTAAACTCCCTGAAGCATTGTTTCTCACTGAAAATAACCATCTCTAATGACACTTAAATTGATGGAAATTGGACTCAAATAAACTGCATAAAGCTTGAGGGGAAATGGCATTGGAGTACACAAATGTAACCAGAATATGACTCTTGGCACTTAGCAAAGTTAGGAAGAAAGCTGAAATTGAAATGCAGATATAAAAAAACATGTCTCAATTAGCAGCAAAATGAGGAATAGAAAACAAATTAGTAAGAGACTATAAGCTATTGTCTCCTGCTTTGTTTTGTCATGAGTAGTCTAGGATTTATATTAAAGGCTAGTCATTGAGAAAGACAGTTTTTTTTTTAATTTTTCTTTTCTCTCTCACCTTCATTGTTTTCATGTAATAATCCTGATTTTTTTTTAGAATAAATGGTTTCCCTTTGTAGGTGTTGATTTTGGATATATATGCTTGACTTTGATAGTCCAGGGTACAGTGGTATATGGAGGGAGAGGATACACATGGGATACTTGCTAAATCATCTCACAGAACTCAGTGTCCAGTCAGACAGTCCCTCAAATATAAGTTTGAATGCATCAAGTCTGCTCTTTGATATGGCTCAAAAATAAGTCACTCAAATCATTCCTCTCATGTTGCTTTTACCCAAAGTTGCTTCTGGGAAATCCTAGAGTATGAATGAAGCACATGACTAGGTCTCCACTGTTATGATTAAAAAGGAGACCTATGTCCCATACAAGCATTCAAGGTAACAATGCATTTAGAAGGTATGGGACAGTCTTTATTTATTTCAACCCGTAGAAAACTTAAAACAGCATGAATTATAAGTAGCTCCAAAACAATCAATCATATGCTCCATATTCTAGCGTAACTGTCTACAAGCCCTAGTTTTTCATATATGGTATTCTATCTTCCATTTTTCGCAAGGTTGCTCCCCTTGATTGTAATGATCTCTCTTCTCAAAAACATTTCCTGGAATACCTACCTACCTTCAAGGCTCAGATCAAACATCTCCATAAAGCCTTTCTTGATTCCCCCAATTTGTCCCATCTACCTCCAAATGTCTTGATATTTATTTATCAGTTTTATCATATTATGGAATATGAGTACCATGAGGAGATTATATTATCTTTATGTCTCCCAACATCTAGCACACTGTCTTGGAAATAGTTTGAACTTAATAAATGGAATGGATTATTGAACTCATCAATGCCTTCTCTTCTTCTTTGTCTTCCCATAAGTCTTCCATAGAGAATATACCCAAGATATTAGAAATGTTCTTCTATGTTTTTAAATACATACAAATATATATTAAATATATCCATGCTACCTATTATAAATAATTTTATTAAATGACAGGCACAATCTCTCACTGTATACATATGTGTGTGTTGAAGGATATGTCTGTGTGTATATACATGTGTGTGTGTGTGTGTGTGTGTGTGTAATTTAGTTTAAATACCAACATCAGGAGAGTGAAATTCAGAGATGGAGATTCATCTCACTTATTTGCACGGAGGAGTCCAAAAAGAAGTGGGATACCTATAAATTTTGAAGTTTTCAAAGGGTTATTATTCACTAATCACACGAAATCCGGAACACAACAAGATTTCTTTGGCAGCATCCCCAGGCAGTTAAAAGAAGCAGAGCTCATTGTGCACACCTGATGAACAAAAAGCTGAAGAATGTATTTCCGAGAAACCAACTTGCAGTCGGATGGGAAGCCCGCTGAGTTACTCCACTCGTCATATTTACAGAATTGGCCCCTCAGGCAGCAACGAGCTGGGTTTGGAGTTGAAGAGCCAAAGGAGATCATGCTGAATGACATTTGGAAAACTGCAGAAACCTTTCAGTGACGTCATGCTGTTTGCTGCCCCCAAAGCCCTTTTTGGAAACACTTATCTTCTTTCAGCAAAGCTAGATGGCTATGAATCATGTGACCCCTTGATCTCAGGAGAATCAAAATGGAAGTGGCTCAAAGAACAGAGAGAGCTATTACCAGTGATGGCTTAAGCATGGAAAAGGCCACAAAGGCATTATGAGGTACACGCAGACAAGAGGGAAATGGGCTAGCGACAAAGCAGGGTTGAAGAAGGATGCTAGTGATCCGACATCTCCCTTGCTGCTCTGGGGAGTGGGTCTTATGTTCTTCAGATGATTTACACCGACCTCTCTGAAGTCATACCTACCAACTTGACACCTAGATAATTCATGCAGTCACATGTTGTGTAATGGTATGAGTTTGACCCAAACCCCAATCATACATTTATTAAGCACCTACTACATGCTCGAAATCATGCCAGGAATTAAGAATATAAAACCAAAAACAGTCCTGAAGGAATAGACATTCTGTTGGGGAAGACCTATTCAAAAGAAATACACAATGAAGTTATTCATTGAAGGAAGAACACTAATAGGTATAAGAATCAGGAAACACTTCGTGTAAATTTTTCAATATTTTCTGGTAACAAGGATATTTTTCTAGTCTGATGAAGCCTATGGACCCCTTTGCAGAGCAACAAATAACTCAATCAACAAGCATTATTGAATATAGAATATTAAAAAAAAGTCTTAGCTGAAGGAAATGGCAAATTTCAATGTGAGGTTAGTGAAAAGATGTAAATTTTTTCTCTCAAATTTATGGAGTCTTTGAACTCTATCCATGCACCCCTTTCTAGGGAGCTCAAATTAAAGACCCTGATACAGAAAGAGATATTAGAGAAAGGAAAGAAATAACCATTTATTAATATCTACTATGTGCCAGGCACTTAATAATAATAATAATAATAAACTGTCCTAAGTGCTTAACAAGTAGCTTATGGATCTCCACAATGACTCTGGGAGGTAAGTGATCTTGTTATCCCCATTTCACAGCTGAGGAAACTGAGGAAGACAAAGTATAAGTGCTTTGTCCATTATCATATAACTGATAAGTGTATGAGGCTAGATTTGAATTCAGGAAGATGAGTCTTGTTGACAATAGGTCCGCCACTCTATCTAGTGAGCTACCTACCTGCCTCAAGTTGTTGCTCATACTTCATTTTCAAGGTGCCTCAGAATAGGAGAGTTTGAAGGAAGGTGGGGCTTCTAAAAGATGAAGAGGGAGCTCTTTTGTAGTAGTAGGAGGCATTTCTACTAGTAGAGATTCATTCTTTTGCTGTGTGACTGAATTTAATGGGTTAATGGAAATACCCACTATAAGTGTGTACATATGTGTATCTAATATGTGTGTGTGCATGTATGGGAGAGCTACATGGTGTAATAGATACAATGCTGAGCTGTTTATCAGGAAGACTCATCTTCCTGAGGTCATATCTTGCCTCAGACACTCACCCTGGGCAAGTCACTTCATCCTGTTTGCCTCAGTTTCCTCATCTGTAAAATGAGCTGGAGAAGGAAATGACAAACTACTCTAAGTATCTCTACTAAGAAAACCCTAAGTAACATACTTGTCTATATAATATACATATATATATGTAAATGTAATCTATGCATTGCACATTGCAGAAGTGTTTATGTATGTATACACTGTACTCTCTCTCTCTCTCTATATATATATATATAATGTATCTTTATCTATCTATACACACATATATGGACAAACTATGAGAGATAATAGAGGATAGAAGGAACTAATGTGCCATGGTCTGTGAGTCACTTAATGAGAAAACAACAACTGTATATGTGTGTATGTATGTATATATATGTGTATATATATACATATATATGCCATACATAGGTATACATACACATATAAGGGAATATGTATATATACATGTATACGGGTATTCATAGATGTATAGGTTATTATCCACTTGTGTGACCTTATAGGATCATGAAGATAGAGCCGAAAGGGACCTAAGGGTCTCATATCCAAATCCCTCATTTTCAAGAAGAGGAAACTGAGACTCAGAGAGATAAGGTGACCTGCCCAATGTCCTATGGTCACAAAGCATCCACGTAGGAGTAAGAACCCACAGGCTCCTGACGCCCAGTCCAGCACTGTACCCATGACGCCACCTTGCCATTGAACAAGTGACCTGGGGCAAGATGATTCATTTCTCTGCGTCTCAATTTTTTCATCTGTAAAAGGAAGGAAGAATGGGATTTTCAGTGGGTAGAGGCTTACAAGACAAGAGAGAGAGGAGTTTTTATTAAAATCAGTGCTATTAAATGCACTCTAAGGAAAGCTGGAAAGGGCAAGGCGCTTTTTAAGTGTGTTCATTTTGAAGTGGGTGTGGTACAGCTGGAGTCCAAGCCAAATGCCATCTGATAATCTGAATAAATATGGCAGTGACTCCAAGCTGCAATCTCTACATCAAGGATCACTCTCTAGGTGGGACTTAAAGGGTTACAGGTGAAACACACCAAAAAATCTTCCTAATATATTAGTGGTATATTAATTAGTGGTGTATTAGCACCCTGAAATTGGAGGGAGGAAGAACTGAGTTCAAGTCTTGTCTCAGATACTTTATTAGTCGAGTGACTCTAAACAAGTCACAAAAACTCTCTCTGGTTTAGTTTTCTCATTGGAGATGGAAATAAAAATAGCCTCTATCTCCCAGATTGTTTTGAGGATACAATTAATATACACACATACATATAGACATATTTGTGTCTATATATAGGTACTTACACTTATGCACATGTGAATATACATTTCTAATGCTCTTTATGTTATTATTACAATCAACAATAACAGTGATAATTAGAGCTGTCCATAATAGAATGGCTACCTTAAGAAGTTGCAGGTTCAACTTCCATGAAGGAGTCTTCAAAAAGAAGCTAGATTACCACTTGTTGGCTATATTATAGAGGGTATTCCTTTAGTCTATGAGTTGAAAGTGACTGAGATGTCTTCCTAGTCTCAAATTTTGGATTCCACTATGTCCATATCACAGATGAACACACCGCGTTTTCAATAGGTTGTAACTTTCCTAGAGTCACAGAATCAGCAAATGTCATAGCCGGACCTTAAATACAAAGCTTTTGACTCCACTGCATCTCCAGAGAGCCAGCACCAAAAGTCAGGCTCCAGAAGCATATTCCTTTTGGATGAGTTTTCATCTGAAGAGTTGACTTTAAAAGGTTTTATTAAGATGAAATTATTGAACAATAACTAATATGATTTTCATTCAATTGAAATTATTAAAGCTATAGTTAAACAAATTATCAAGAAGCCCAGTACATATTACAAATTGCAGGGGGTTCGGAAGGCTGATATGCTGACATGCTAATTAGATCATCTTCAAGTTTCTTATTAAGTTCATCAATGCTGGATATCCATATGTGCATTCAAAGAATTATTTTCAACAAAATGTCAATTCATTAGAACAGAACACCTTGTCCTAAAAGATAAGACCTTTGATTGCCAGAAAGCTGTCGAGAGACAACATGAGCCTGAGCAAAGATAATGGGAGAAGGGAAGCCTTTGACAGAAGACTAGCAATAACCTTTCATTTTGTTTTTGTTTCTAAACATCCAAGGAAGGAACTGAGGAAGAAAGTGAAACTTGATTTAAATGTCGTAAAGACATTTGGGAAAAGGTTGCAGAGATCTTTGAATGAAATAGGTCTTGACTAGAACATCTTCCTATTTAATATTCATCGGCAGAAAGAACTCCAAACAGGCAGCTAGTGGAATGGCTTAAGAAATGAGAAGGAAAAATGAGATTCTGAGATGTCTTCTAGTTTGCTCTCCACCTAGACCATCCCAGGGCTACAAACCTGCAGGCTTGCCAGCATGAGCCAATTTGTTTAGCCCCAGAGAGAGGAAGTGACCTTTGTAAATTTACATCGGCAAGCTGGGAAGACCGAGTCTCCAGTTGGCTGGATGCACTTGAGAACAGTTGTTTAATTGACTAATACTAAATGTCCCAATGCTATTCAGCCTCACATCCTATTATAAAAGTTCTGGAACTTCTAGCATTATTGTTTGAGCTGTTGGTACAATGAAACACGGGCAGAACTTGCCTGAATCCTTTATTTCAGAGATCATAGAAACAATACCCCATATTATGGGGATACCCCGAATCTTGATGGGCAGCAAGAAAAGGACATATGTGAATCTCATCTGAGTGATCCTGGGACTGAGAAGTGCAGAGCTTGGGAGATGGCCCACACCTGGAAGGGGGAAACTGAGGGGGAGGCACAGGATTTCCTCAATTCAACAACCATTTGTTAAGTAGGTCCTAAGGACAAAGTACTAAGCTAGGTACCCCAGGTGGGTGCTGGGGCAACAAAGACTTCTCCCTCCAAAAAGACTCTTCCCTAAGGATATTGTATTCTGCTCAGGAAGTATATATATATATATATATATATACATATATACATATACATATACATATATATGTATAGATATATATGTATACAAATGTCTCTATATACACATATACCCATGTGTATGTAGATATGTGTGTGGATTCATCATGTATGTATGTTTATATAAATAACACACATCTACACACAAACACACACAAAACAGTTCCTGATGTCTGGAGGAGACTGATGTCTTCAGAAAAGTATGTGCAAAGACTATAAAATCTATCCATTCATCAATCAATAAGCATCGTTGATCACCTGATTAATAGAAATTAAACCCTGTGACTTAGGCAGGGCTTGTGTGTGTGTGAGGGGCTTGTCCTCATGGAGCTTACTATTATTATTATTATTATAATACCATTATTATTTCTACTTTGCAAATGAGGAAACTGAGGCAGACAGTGGTTAAATAACTTGCCCAAGGTCACAGATCTTGCTAAGTTCTGATGATGATGATGATGGTGATGATAATGATGAACAATAATAATACCTAACATTTACATAGCTATTAGTAGATGCCAGACACTGTGCTAAATGCTTTATAATTATGAGATTTGATTCTCACAATAATTCTAGGAGGTCAGTGCTATGATTATCCCCATTTTTAAAGAGGAGGAAACTGAGGCAGACAGATGAAATGACTTGCCCATGGTCATACAGCTGGTAAATATCAAAGGCTGGAGTTGAATGTAAGTTTTTCTGACTCTAGCTCTGGTGCTCTACACACTGTGGTACCCCTAATCCTTAAACTTGTCTGAGTCTAGAGCACCTCTGAAAGCAACCCTAACAGCAGCTCTGGAGCACATACTATCATCATCTCCATTTTCCAAATGGGAAAACTGAGCTCAGTTGATTTAACTGTAGGGAAATCAACCTCTTAGCTTAAACGCTGTTTCCTTCATGCTAAGAACACCATGGGCTGCAATCTACTACCCTGACTTATTTCATTGCCTTCCAGCCCCATGGGGACAAAGAGATGTTTGTTTTTAATTTGGTAAAAAAAAACCTATTGTAAGCCCCTTAAGGGTAATGGCTATTTTGTTCCTGTCTTATATCTCCAATGCCTGACATGAAGTAGGAGCTTGATGAATATTTATTTAAGTGAATACATGAACAACACTATTTAACAATGCATTAAAAGTGTACTTGAACTCAGTTCCCCAAAGCATAAGCACTATTTCGAGGGACGGCCGGGTAGTCAGACTTGTGATTTTATTTCTATAAGGGAACTCTCAGAAGAGAAACTCTGTCCTCCAATGCAGATCAACCCTTGCACTGCAACAGAAATCTTGCAGAGGTTGCTAGGGGCACCAAGACTTCAAGTGACTTGTCCATGCTAATATAGCCTCTTCCTCTCCCTGCCCTGATGTAGGATACATCATAACACCCCAAAATGTGAATATTATAGCATAAAATACGGCACCTTAGAAGAATTAGAATTTATAGTTTAGTGCTGATGAATGAATCATACCATGAATATTATGAACTAATCTCTTTACAAACTCATGTTCTCCTTAAGTTTTTAAAGTAACACATTTTATACCTTGTCATGTCCCTGAAATTATAGGACAAAACCATGTGATGCTGGTATAATAATCAAATGAGGCAGGATGATACCTTTCATTAAAGTGTTTGATGGGCCCTACAGATTTTAAAAAATCAAATTAACCTCAGAGGAAAGAGAGATCTGAATTTTCAATACTGTGTGACCCTATCTAAATCATTTCCATTTTCTGACATTGAGTATTCTCATCTATAAAATGGTGAAAATAAAATCTATAGTATACATCTTGGCGCTTAGTTTACCTGGTAGTTGAAATGGGGAAGTGATATGAAGCATGTAAAATGTTTTGCAAATAATAACTAACATAAGTGATAGAATGGAATATAATATGAAGCAGCATAGCGTAACATTTATTAGGGTTTTGTATTTGTATCTTCATTGGATAGCACAGTGCCTAGCACATAATAGGCGCTTCATAAATGCTTATTGAATGACTGAGTATAACTTATACATCACCTCCTTTGAATCTCAAAATTACCTTATGAATTAAATGGATTATCATGATATAGGCAAAGAAACTGAAACTCATTGAAGATTTGGGATCATTGAAAAGTTAAATCAATTAATCAAGTCTAAAAGGCATATTTTCTAACAGTGGACACAATAAGGATATAGACGAATAAGTATTAATAAGATTCATTTAAATTAAGATAAATACAAAGAAGTTAAATGCCAGTTGATTTGGGAAGGAAGGCAACAGCAGCAGAGGTAAAGGAAGGGCAGAAATAAGGAAAGGCTTGCAGAAGGAGGTGCTTGTGCTGAGTCTGGTTGTTGTTTGTGTTTCATTCTTGAAGAGAGCCATGATGTAAGGGAGGTGATGCTATGACATCCCAATGACCCGGATTTAAGTGAAGGAGGGCTGGGCAAGGTCACTTGCCTCACTTTCTCCTCCAGAGCCATCTAGGGCCAGTGGCCAGATAGAGATCAGGAAGACTGGCGATGGCCCTGGATGCTGAATATTAAACAAAGAGCAAGATTTTATGTGGCAAAAGTGAGAGGGAATGGAATAAGGAAAGATGGAAGATGGAGGATAGTGTGAAAGAAAACAGAAAAATAAATTAGGGACAAGTTATCAAGTGCATTCAAAACTAAACAGAGGAAGTTAGAGGTGATTCTCAAGGCAATTGGGAGTCTCTGTAGTACTTGAGTAGGGGAGCTGTGTGTTTAGATTTATACTTAAGGAAATTCACTTTACTACATAGGGTAACCAGAAGTGGAGAGAGACTTGAGGCAGAGACCAATTTGGAGGGTGTTGTAATCATCTCAGAAAAGTTAATAAAGTCCTGAACTAAGAGGATGGGTATATGAAGAGAGAAGAAGTTTTATGTGAGAGATGATGCAGAGGTACAAATAACAAAATTTGACAGAAGAACTGAACACATGTGGTGAAGGATAATGATGGATAAAGGATAACGCCAGTGTTATAGATCTGGGATATTGGAAGAATGAGGATGCTTTTGACAGACATACAAAAGTCTGGATCAAGAGTGAGTTTGGGAGAAGGGGGATGAGCTCTGTTTTGGATACTGACTTTCCAAGTCTATTTGGAAATTAGCAATGCAGGAGGAAGGTCAGGGGAGAAACTGGAGCTGGATATACAGATCTCTAAGTTATTAATATAGTGATGCTAATTAAACACACTGGAGGTGGCCAGTTTTTTAGAGTGAGAGTGGAGAGAGAAAAGGAAAGAGCCTTGGGAACATGGACAGATACGGGGTATGACAGGATGATGAAGCAGCAAAAGAGTGAGAAGGCGTTGACTCGAAGCAAAGGAGGACAAAAGCAGACAGCAACTCCAACAGGAGACAGCATGTAGGAGAGAGTAGACAACAGTGTCAAATGCAGAAGAGACAGCAAAAAGGATGAGAACTGAGAAAAAACCATCAGATCACTGGTAACTTTGGAGAGAACCATTTAAGCTGAGTAATCACACTGGAAGCTAATCTACGCAAGGGTGAGAAATGAGAAAAGAGGAAACAAAAACAGAGGGGATAGACAGCTTTTTCTAGTTTTTCTCAGAAGGGGAATCTTTGGACTCCAAAGCAGAACTTATCTCCCTAACTGGGATGTCAGTACTAAATTTTATTCTTCTAATTTTACAGACAAGGAAACTGAGGCTCAGCTAGTTAAATAGTTGATCTAAGATTCTGGCAACTCGGCAGTCAATTCAGAAAGAGAACCCAGCATTTGACTTCAATCTCAACCTTAAAATACAAATAAAAGTTGCATAACATAATTCAAGCTACCACCCAAACTCCAAAACAAACCTAAAAAAAGTCTATGGAAAACATTCTGAAACTACAGAATATTTCATATGTATCTTCTATTTTGGACAATTTTGGCAAAAGAAAGAACATTTCTATTTCTAGTAGGAGAATATGAATACCATAGCAATCACACAGTATATTGACAGACACTGAAATTCTATTTTGTGGGACCTACCCACCACTAATAACTTCTTACCAGGAAAATCTCCTAGAGTGGTATTAATATTTTTCAGCCCCTCATCTCTTAAATTTGAGTGATTCTATTTTTAAAAAGAGCCTTCAAGTTTTTCATTAGTCATTTGATAAAAATACCAACATATTATGGCTTAAAATGAGAAATAAAATTAGAAACTATTCAGATAAACAGGTAATTGTGACTTTCTCTTCTTATTTCTTACCTTCTCTACCCACTTATTTACCTTCTTCATTTACCTAATTCATTAGAATTAATCTCAGGATGAGGTTTACATGAATGAGCAGATCTCTCCCCTGAAAACACTCCCCTGCCACTTATTTAACTTGATTTTACCTCAAGGCACTGAAAAGATTTGCTAAAAAGCTTTTAATTCCTGGGTAGTTCTGACACACATAGCTTATGTTTAAAGAAAAATAGAAGCCTTTTTCTTTGTTTTTGAATTACCTTACCAAATCCCAACCTTGGCTTAATCTCATAATCTGTCTCCTTTGCTCCTTTTTGAATGATGCTGAATGCAGTCGGAGGAAATTACAAAATCACAGTGACTGATTCTACTACAAAATGATCTTAGCGAATTTCAATTGGGTTCACACTGCAGCAAGGCAATTGTTCTTCCTCTCTGAAATATATCTGATTCCACCAGCTCAGTTATTCCAACAGGCTTCCTCATCTTCTCTAAAGCACCCCATAGCAATATACCTCCCCAACTTCTCAGCTGAGCCAACTATACCAAGAACATTGAGCTCTCTCTTCTCTTCTTCACATCTCATAGTTCTCTGAAATTACCTAGCTACCTCTAGAATTAAGTCCAAAAACTGATGTTTGGCATTGAAGGCTCTTCACTGGCTCCTTCTTAGACCTTACTCCATTTTGCCATCCAGCAGTACTGGTCTCATTTTCTTTCCTGGAACACCCAGTCCATCCCAGATTCTGCCTTTGCATTTGCCAGGCCCCATGTCTCGAATGCTCTTCTTCCTCACCTCTGCCCATAACACCACTAAGCTTCTTAAAAATTCAGCTTAAATTTCACCTCTTCCACATGAGTTTTCTCCACTTTCGTTCCCCCAAATGCCTCTTTATTGATTAATTATCTTGTTTCTATGTTCTTTTCTTTATTATCTAACAAACTTCTTTCTAAATTTGTCATCGTTAGAACCCTTTATGGGCAGCTCAATGGGGCAGTGGGTAGCTCTGAAGTCATGAACACCTGGGTTCCAAGCTATTCTCAGGCACTTACTGGCTGTGGGACCTATAGATAAGGCATTTAACCCTCAATTTACCTCAGTTTCCTCATCTGCAAAATGAACTAGAGAAAGAAATGGCAAACTAGTCCAGTATCTTTGCCAAGAAAACCCCAAATGAAGTCATGAAGAGAAAGACAAGACTGAACAACTAGGAGAGAACTTTTCATATACGCCATGTCCTAATGTCTGGATAGACCTTTTGGAGGCTGCTGGGGTTTTGCCTGGATAAAATAGGATTTCTTTCAAGGATACCCTAGTGATGTTCTCAGGAGCAGCAAGATTCATCAGTCACATTTGGTAAGATCACTATTCCAAAAGGTCAAGTGAAGTAAGAAGCTGTTATAGAGATGAGGGCAGGAGAAGCCCACTAAATCCATCAAGTGGAGGAGCACTGATTTCCCTGCTGTTCTCTTTTATTGACTCATCTCAAGCGTAGCAGAAAGTCTTTCTTCTCCCAGGAAGATCATACAGCGGGAGGCTACCTGAGAATGTCAACAAACGATGTCCCCACCCCCTTTTTTATTTTGCACACAGCAGGACCCAAACATTTCTTTGCCAAGCAAATTGCTGTGTCTACCAGGGACTGCCCACACCTGCTCTGAGAATGGTTAGAAAGAACTGGGGGAATTAGAGAAGCTCCAAACTGGAAAGACCTCTGAGGGCATCTGGTTAAGGCTACCTGGAAAAGGATTTTCTCTACCAAATGACCTACAGAGGGGCTAGCCTGCCCCTGCCCCTCTGAGGAGAGGGGAGCCAACTTCCTCCTGAGGTAAGTCAATGCACATTTGGATAGCCCTAATTAGTAGGAAACATTTCTCCACAGCAAGCCTAAATCTGGCTCTTTGCTTCTTCCCCCAAGACTGTGATTTCTGACCCGGAGCCAAATGGGTCAAGGCTAATTTCTCTTTATTTTGAAGGCTCTCTTTTCTCCAGACTAAACATTACAGGTCTTTCAATCAGTCTTCTACAGCAGAAACTCGAAGTCTTTCATTAGCTTGAGTACCTTCTTTGTTTTTTTTTTAATGTTCCACAACTGGTCAATTCATTCTGTTACCTAGAACTTACCAGCTGGTCTAGATATTGTCTGACCTGGATAGAATACACCCGTAGTAAGTGGTACTCTCAGCTCCCTAGGCATTGGGACTTCTCACCCTTCTCAATTGTAATATTTATGCCAAGAAAGATGGGCAGAAGAGATGGGAGATTTGAATTCTATTTATTGTTATTCTTGCTTTTTGTGGCAGCTACATGGGGAAATGATGGGAGTGTGGGAAATGGGTTCAGCAAAATCCTGGGGGTTCAAATTCTGCCTCAGAAACTAATTATGTAACTGATCAAGAGTTTGATCTCTCTGGGTTCAGTTTCTCCATCTGTAAAATGGGGATAATAATAGCATTTTTCTCCCATGATTGTTAAGATAAAATCAGATAATTGTTGGGAAGTGCTTTCATAAAGATTTGTAGTGTCTGAAAAAATATAATTACCATTCAGCCAAGCTTGTGCCAATCAAGGAGGCTCCTTAGACAGCAGATACTTGGCCCACGGGATTTGTTTTAAATTTAGAACAATCTGCCAAAGCTGACATAGGAACAGACTTTGAGAACCTTTGATGAGGCATCAGAAATAGAACTTTTTGAAAACATGAGGATCATGAACCAAGATGTCCTCACACCAAGAATTACAAAATTCACTAAGTCACCTTAAGGCACCTGATTAAAAGCTTGAGTGGATATAACTCTGCAGTTCTTTAGCAAGTCCTCTTGAAGGGGAGAAATGCCATTCAGTGGGGATCACTTCCTTTCAAGTGCTTGCTCCTCCATTAGAATATAAACTGAGATATCACTACACACCTCTCAGATTGGCTAAGATGACAAGAAAAGATAATGATGAATGTTGGAGGAAATGTAAGAAAACTGGGACACTGATACATTGTTGGTGGAACTGTGAACCGCTCCAACCATTCTGGAGAGCAGTTTGGAACTATGCTCAAAAAGTTATCAAACTATGCATATCCTTTGACCCAGCAGTGTTTCTATTGGGCTTATATCTCAAAGAGATCTTAAAGGAAGGAAAGGGACGCACATGTGCAAGAATGTTTGTGGCAGCCCTTTTTGTAGTGGCAAGAAACTGGAAACTGAATGGATGCCCATCAATTGGAGAATGGCTGAATAAATTATGGCATGTGAATGTTATGGAATATTATTGCTCTGTAAGGTATGACCAGCAGGACGATTTCAGAGAGGCCTGGAGAGACTTACAGGAACTGATGCTGAGTGAAATGAGCAGAACCAGGAGATCATTATACACGGCAACAACAAGAATGATCAATTCTGATGGATGTGACTCTTTCTAACAATGAGATGATTGATGCTAGTTCCAATGATCTTGTGACTAAAAGAGCCATCTATACCCAGAGAGAGGACCGTGGGGATTGAGTGTGGATCACAACATAACATTCTCATTCTTTTTGTTGATGCTCGTTTGCATTTTGTTTTCTTACTCGTTTACTTTTTTATCTCATTTTTCTTGTGCAGCAAGATAATTCTATGATGTATTTACATATATTGGATTTAACATATATTTTAATATGTATAGCATATATTGAATTGCTTGCCATGTAGGGGAAAGGGGGGGGAGGAGGGGAAAATCTGAAACACAAGGCTATGCAAGAGTCATTGTTGACAAATTATCCCTGCATATGATTTGAAAATAAAAAAGCTTTAAAAAATAAAAAAATAAAGTGATGAACTTATAAATAAAAATGTAAACTGAAGGCAGGCACTGTCTTGGCTTTTGTATCTGACTTAGCACAGTGCTGGACACATGGCAAATAAGCACTTAACACATATGCTTTCAGTCAAGTGTAAAGGTGTTCTTCTGTAGGCTCTGCCACTGGGGACATGGAGGTTGCTGGCTCTCTCTCTCTCTCTCTCTCTCTCTCTCTCTCTCTCTCTCTCTCTCTTTTTGCTTTTTTGCTGTGGCAATTGAGGTTAAATGACTTGCCCAGGGTCGCACAGCTAAGAAGTATTAAGTGTCTGAGACCAGATTTGAACTCAGGTCCTCCTGACTTCAGGGCTGGTGCTCTATCCACTGTACCACCTAGCTGCCCTGGTTGCTGGCTCTCTTGAGCTCAGGACTTCTAAACTTTCTGAGGTGGCAAATGCCCATGGATGGGGGTGAGGGTCTGTGCTGGAAACAGAAAGCCACCAGGCTGTCTAAGGGAATGGAAATCAGCCCAAGCATAGAGGCAATTGATGAAGCAATGGATATTGTGCCAGTTCTGGACTCAGGACAACTGAGTTTAAATCCAACCTCAGATACTTATTAGCTGTATGACCCTTTCCAAGTAATTTAACCTCTGATTCCTCCTCTAAAATGGAATTAATAATAGTATCTATCTTCACAATGTTTTGTTTTTGTTTTTGTTTTGTTTTTGTTTTTGTTTTGTTTTTGTTTTTGTTTTTTTGAGGAACAAATAGGAGAATGTGTGTAAAAAGTGCTTAGCATAATGACTGGCATGCAGAAGGTATTACATAAATATTTCCCTCCCCTTCCCAGGTGGAAAATGGAACAGGTCCAAATTCCCAAGCCCATGAAAAATCCCTCTACTTCCATTTTAGTTGAAAAAGGAGACCCAGTTCTTTAAAAATTAATTTAATTAACTGATCAATATATTTGCATTTAGTCCCTCATTCCCCAATGTAAAACATTAATAAATGATCTTTGGAACAATTCCGGCCTGAGGAGGGGCCAGAAATAATGGGCTATTTTGATCATTCAGTTGAATGATAAGAAATGGGGGGGGGGCATAGGGAGTAGAGAGAAGGAGAAGGTGAAGGATGTCATTTTAGCAGGGAAAGGGCAAACAAGAGCCCAGATCCCAGCAGCTCGCCCATCCGATGTTTTCCTCAAGCATAATGCACTAATTCCCTGTTTTATCTGCTGGGTCTTCAACTGTGCTATCACCTGTTTTCTTTTTTTTGGGGGGGGGTCAACTAGTCCCAAAACCTTCAGCCCCAGGCTCAGACACTAGGCTCGCTAACCCTTTCCCCATGCTCCCTCTCCCCTGTGAATATATCTACCTTGTCAAGGTCCTTGATAAAAGATGGCCCCCAGAATTTAGTCAAACCCCCAGATGAGGGATGGCCAGGTCTAGTTCTCTATTTATTGTCGATCATTTTTTGGGGGGAAGGAGGTATTATATTGTAATGTTTAGATTATAGAATTGTGCCTGGTCTAAGGAAGAAGTGAAAGGTAACTGAGCAGTATCCACAAACTTGTCAATTCAAGTGATTAACTGTTGTCTAAGCATCTCCCCTGGAGGAGGCTAGAAGATATCAGATAAGACTTCATCACCCCCCTCAAGAAACTTCCAATCTTATTCAAAAGGAAATTTTATGGTAATTGTGCAAACACAACATTTCAGAATCAGAAAGACAACTGGTGATCATATATGTCAATCTACAATCTTTAACTCAGCAGGACCCTTCCTGGACCATCTCCCTAATCAGGGCTCATCCAGTCTGGGCTTAAAAATCTTCAATGGGTTTGAGCCAATCACTTCTGAGGTTCCAGTTGCTCTTAGGGTGAATTCTCATTATTAGAGAGTTGTTGTTCCTGTGACATCATATTTAAGTGTGGCTCTTGACACATTCTTATTTATTTTGTTTTCTGGAGCCCACCTAATCCCTTCTCTATGACAATCCTTCAAATCTTTCATCTTATTACAAAGACTGTACTCTCAGAATTTTCTTCTATGGGATGAGAAGCTCGACCACTTTCAGATGATTGTCATTCAGTCTGACATGGAAGCCCTTCATGATATGAGTTGTCATTCTCCAGAAGTTCTTGAGTTTATCATAATCCTTCATTAACTATGGTACCAGTATTGAAACACAATGCTCCATTCAGTAAGCATAATAATAATGATGATGATGATGATGATGATGATGATGATGATGAACTCTCCTTGACTTGACTTGGTCTGACCAGGACAGAATATTGCAGGACTATCAGTTCTTGTTCCTGAATACAGGGCTTTTATTTTTTTTCCAAACATAGTTCGAGATTTTTAGCCATCATATCAAATTGTCGTTTGTATCAGTCTTGGAGTCCATCTCAGATCTATTTAAAATGCTGTCTGACCATGCTTTCCCCATCTTATATTTATGAAAGTGATAATGAATAGTAATTTAATTTAATATTGTAATGGAAGCAATATACTTGGAAGTAAGACATTATTAGGTTCAAATCCCCTTAGTGATGTCTACTAACTATGGGACAATGAATAATCCTTAACCTTTTCTGGTCTCTGTCTCGTCATCTGGAAAATGAGAAACAATTGAATAAATGCTTAATTTTGCAGTTTAGTTGGTGTTACTGAGGTTGGAATTTCTTTAATGTGTATTTTATCCCTAATTGGATAGAAACTCTTAAAGGTAGGGTCTTTGTCTTATATACTGGAATGACCATCCATAGTCCCTGGTATACTATGTAGCACACTGAACTCAATAAATTCCTATTGATTAAATGATTGACAATTACAAATTGGAGGAGAAAAGTTCAGGAAAAGAAGAAGAAAAAATAGATCCTAAGACCACAGATCCAAAACTCTAAGGAAGGGAGAAGTAGGAAGGGAACTATAATTTATTAAGCACCTACTATGTACAAAGTGAATCTGGAATGTAAACTCTATGAACCAAGGTAAGCTAATGTGGTCAAACAGGAGACAGAAAGATTAAACTTCAACATCTTGGATGTCAGTGAACTTAAATGGACAGGAATGGGTGAATTTAATTCAGGTGTTCATTATATATATTATTGTGAGCAAGATTCCCATAGAAGAAAAAGTGTGAGACAATGAAAGTGTGAGAAAAGCAAGATTGGGGTACAATCTCACTACATAATGGAGTGCATCTGTTTGAATCCAAGACAAACCATTCAGCATCACAGTAGCACAAGTCCTTGTTTCAGCCACTGATGCTGAAGAGGCCAAAGTTGATTGATTCTATGAAGACCTGCAATATCTTCTAGAAATAATACCCCCCTCTAAAAAAGATATCATAGGGGATTGTACTGCTAATTTAGAAAATCAAAAAAGAGTGGCAATAATAGCCAATTATTATAAATGAAGCAAGTCAGAGAACAATAAGGTTTTGTCAAGATTATTCACTGCTTATAGAAAATATTGTGTTTTTTCCCAGAATCCAAAAGATGACTTCACACATAGATATCACCAGGTGCTCATTATGGAAATCAGACTGATTATATACTTTGCATCCAAAGGTATGACCTCTATACAGTCAATTAAAACAAAAGCAAGAGTTGACTGTGGTTGTGAGCATGAGCTTCTTATAACAAAATTCAGACTTGAACTGAAGTAGGGAAAACCATTTGACTTATAGGAATGATCTAAATAATATCCCTTATGAATATGAAGTAGAAGTGATGAATAGATATAAGAAATGCAATCTGATAGATGGAGTTCTAAAGAACTGTGGACAGAAGTTCTCAATATTGCAACAGGACATAGCATCAGAAACAACAGCCAAAATTTCAAAGAAAAGGAACAGCAAGAAAACAAAATGACTTTCTGATGAGCCTTTATAAATAAATGAAGAAAGAAGGAAAACAAAAGGAAAAGAAAAAAGGGAACGATACACTCAAGTGAATTCAGAATTCCAGAGAATAGGAAAGATAAAAAAGTTTTTCTTAAATTAATAATGCAAAGAAATAGAAGAAAACAGAATGGCAAAAACTAAAGATCTCTTCCAGAAAATTAGAGATAGCAAGTGAACAATATTTCAAGCAAAAATGAGTATGATAAAAGATAACAGAAGATGTAGAAGAAATTAAGAAGACATGGCAAGAATACACATCAGAACTATATAAGAAAGATCTCAAAGAAATGGGAAGACCAGATCGTCTTGCTTGTCTCCTGAGGAATTTATTTTCAGGCCAAGAAGTAACAGTTAGAGCTGAACGTGGAACAGCTGATTGATTTAAGATTGGGAAAGGAGTATGATTAGGCTGTATACTGTCACCTTATTTATTTAATTTATATGTATAGTACACCATGCAAAATGCCAGGTTGGATGAATCAAAAGCTAGAATTAAGATTGCTGGGAGAAATATCAACAATCTCAGATTTGCAGATGATACCGCTTTCATACCAGCCAGTGAAGAATTAAGAAGCCTCTTCATGACAATGAAAGAGAAGAATATAAAAGTTTACTTGAAGCTTAATATATATATATATATGTATGTATGTATATATACATATACATACATACATATATATATATATATATTTAAAAACTGAACTAAAATCTTGGCGACTAGTCCCATAGCTTCCTGGCAAAGAGAGGGGAAAGAAGTGGGATCTGTGTCAGATCTTGTATTCTTGGGCTTAAAGATCACTGCAGATGATGGCTGCAGCCATGAAATTAAAAGATACTCCTTAAAAAGAAAGTTATGGCAAATCTGACAGCACACTAAAAAGCAGAGACCACCTTGCTGACAAAGGTCCCTATAGTCCAAAACTATGGCTTTTTCAGTAGTGATGTAGGGCTCTGAGAGTTGGATTGTAAGAAAAACTGAGATTTGATGTTTTCAAATTGTGTTGCTGGAGAAGACTTTGGAGAATCCCTTGGCCAGCAAGGAGATCAAATCAGCACTTCAATTAATTCAGACCATTCGCTGGAAGGTGGAAGAGCAAAGCTGAAGCTTAAATAGCTTGCTTAAATAATGAGAAGATGGGACTCATTGGAAAAGCCCTTGATGTTAGGAAAGATTGAAGATAAAAGGAGAAGATTTCAAGAGGATGAGATGGATAAAGAGGGTCATGGAAGCAGTGAACATGAACTTGGACAGACTTTGAGAGAACATGGATGATAGAAGAGTCTGGTCTGTGACGTTTCAGACATGTCTAAACAGCAGCAACAGTAACAACCACAAATTTGCTAAGCACTTTTCAAATATTATCTTATTAGATCCTCAAACCAACTGTAGAAGTAGGTGCTATTATGAACCTATTTTACAGATAAGAAAACTGAGGTAGAGTTAAATGACTTGCCCATGGTCACACAGCTAGTAAGTGTCTGAGGTCACATTTGAATGAAGGTTTTCCTGATTCCAGGTTTAATGTCTTCTAGCCAGTGAGCCATTTACCTTGAACTTCACTGGTTCATCTCCATCAGTTTCAAAACTGCAATCTAAGTCCCTAAGTAATACAACTAACAATGAATAGTTAAAGGAGGGAATTCTGGACTTTTAATTTCAGAGCTAGCTTGCATTGTACCATGATAAGGATTAGGAGAGATAGAAAGGCATTAAGATTCTTAATAATTAAATTAAATAAGACTTTCTCTATAAAAAGATGGGAAAATCACATCTAGGATGAAGCACAGTGAAATGTTTCTCACTAGCTTGTAAAACCAAGAGGAGAGTTTAAAACCAAGGTGAGAAAGAACGGGTCCTTATTCCCAACCAGGGAACCAACAATGATTGTTTTCCTCTAACAATTCATTCTAACACACTCTTTATGATTGACAAAAGGGTTAGGCAAGAGAGAGGCTAGGAGATGCAATTATTAGAATGAATGTAACAAAGATTGGAAAGGCAAGGACACAATGGTGGTAGCCTGAAAATTGTGATGGTGGGAGATAATACTGGGTGGCCTAGGCTGACCCTTCCTAGCTTGAGAGTGGCTAACCGGCCCTCAGTCAGCTCACAAAGAATTGTGGCAGAAATCTCCCTTCTCAGACCTGATTGTATCGTTGGTAGAGCTGGGTGTTTAATTCTAAGCTCTAGAATTTAAAAGCAATTAGGAAACTTGGAGAAGGTTCAGAGAAGAATCACAGCAATGACTAAGAGAGTGGCAAATCAGTAGATGAAAGCTAAAAACAACTGAGATTATTCAGCCTCGAGAAGAGAAGGCTGAGAGGCAACTTTGAATGTCACTGGAATTCACTCAAGTACAATTTCAGGTCCATGAAAGTGGCTGAACTCGGAGTCAGAGGATTCGAGATCGACTTCCCAAGAGAAGGCATATTAGGATTCACATCTGAACAATTTAATTTGATAGGTAGTATTGAAAGATAGAGCACTTGAAGGTTTATGGAAAACTGTACAAATATTATGTAGCTTGATTCTCATGAAAATCCTAGGAAGCAGGTGCGATTATTTCCTCAATTTTACAGATGAAGAAATTATGTCAGACAGAGGTTAAATGATTCAGCCACATTCACATAGCTTGTAAATTTCTGAGGGTACATTTGAGCTCAGGTCTTTCTAACTCCACTGTGCTCTATCCAATGCACCACCAGATGCCCCAAGTCACATCATCTTCTTGGGTTTCATTTTTTTTGTATGTAAATGAGAAGAATTAATGAGATGGACTCAAAGGCTCCTCCCACTTCTTGATTTCCGATCCTATTATGGAATTTTACATAAAAAGATGGGGAATTCATTTTTCCCTATCCTAATTAGGATCCATCTTAAGTCTCAGCCTGAGAGACTGGGCTAAATGGGCTCTGGGCATTTTCTCTGGATGTTCCCCATCCCTGAAATCCTCTCCCTCTTCACCTCTGCCTCCAGAAGTCCCTGGCTTCCTTTTAGTCCCAGCCAAAATCACATCTTTGAGAAGGTCAGCCTCAATCTTCCTTAGCATCAATACCCTGTCTCTTTATTTATTTACTATTTATTCTGTCTAGAGCTTGTTGGATATAGTTGTTTGCTTGTTGTCTTCCTGTTGGATAGTTTAAAGGGACTACCTTTGACTTCCTTTTATCCCCTGCACTTAGCACAGTACCTGGTACATAGTAAGTGCTTAATAAATGCTTATTGATTGTAAGAATGTCATAATAATATCAGCCTTAGAATATTAAATTTTGTATGAAGAAAGATTATAAAGCTTCCAAAAGAGGCAGTTTTGAAGATGATGTGACAAAGCACAATCCATGCAGAAGATGATAGTTATCCTAATCAAAGCCACGACTCTATATTCCCAGTCAGGATCCTCATTTCACAAGCAAGTTTCAGGATGACATTTGCTCTCCCCTCCTTTTTATCATATTTTCCCATTGGTTTTTATTAAAAAAACACAAAGAAACCTATGAGTTTATCAAAATAAACCTGACCCTGTAAATAACAAAAGACACAAAAACCTATTTTGAGGGTTTGGATTCAAAAGCTCTCGTGTCATTGAGAATTTCCTTAGTTTTAGCCCAAGTATCAAACCATTCATGAAAAGAATCCTTCCATCTACTGATGAAAAGTAATCACTTGCTTCTCATTTGTAAGAGCACATTTGGTATTTCCAATTTAAGTGCAAGATTTTGAAAATATTGGTCACCGGGGAGAAAAGGCTGCTAGGCTTTTGTCATGTCAAATTGACCAAAGCAAACCATATTATATCTTAATATGAAGAGATGAAATGCTTTTTGTTGTTTTTAAAACATAAGGAGCAAGTTGCATTGTTCCATCTCTTCAGTTGTATCTGACTCTTTATCATTCTATTTGGGATCTTTGGGATTTTTGGCAAAGATACTGAAGAGCTTTGCCATTTCCTTCTCCAGTTCATTTTACAGATAAGGAACCTGAGGTAAACATGGTTGAGTGACTTGTCCAGGGTCACTTAGCTAGCAAGTGTCAGAGGTGAGATTTGAACTCATAAAGATGAATTCTCCTAACTCCAGGTCCAGAGTTCTATCTACCATAGTGCCACGTAGCTGCCCCAGAAGCAAGATGTAGAAACTGACTATATTATAGTATCCACAGGGCTAAGTTTAGATGCAGGAATTAGGCTTCAAATACTATCTTGGACAACTATTAGCTGGGGAAGTGAGAGGAGGGGAAGCCACTTTCCCTGTATGTATCTTAGGCAAAAAAGATAGTGGGATATAGTAGAACATCCTAGGATCAACTTCAAATCCTGAACCTTTTACTGTGTGACTTTGAGCAACTTATATTTCCTATATATGCCTAATATTTCCCTTTTTCCTATTTTTCTCATATATAAAATGAAGGGGTTAGTTTAGAATAGAAATCTTCCAGCTCTAGATCTATGCTTCTACAAATAACCAGGCAAGGTAGACACAATGGATATTATTATTCTCCTTTTACAGATGAGGAAACTGAGCTTTAGAGAAGTTAAATGACCCACCCTTTTGGCTAATTAGTATAATAAGCAGGATGTGAAGCCCGGTCTTTCTATTACCAAGCTCAGTCACTAGACCACTTTGCCTTCATGATGTTTTTCTCCTGAGTGATTTAACTCTTTTTCCCTTGACTAAGGAAGCTGGTCATTTACCATGATCTCAAGCTCATGTCACAAAATTTCCCTTCAATTTACTGGTGCCTCAAGGGGACAACATATGAGCAAAATTAAAAGCACAAAGTAGTTATTCCAAAATATTGTTTGGCCAGTTGGAGAATAATCCGATTCATATTTATAGCACTGCGTCAAATCTGTCCCAAGGAGAAAAGTCATGTTTGCATATTTGCAAAGCTAAAATCATTATCATATGGGAGGCATATCTGAGCTTTAATTGGATTTATCATTATCTGAAAATGAGCTTGCTAAGAACTCTAATTAGATTTTCTTCTGCTAAAAAATCACAGCTTGTCTTGACTATATATAAGAATATGTATGTGTGCATGTGTATGCATGTACCTGTATGAATGGGTGTGATATATATATATATATATATATACATATATATATATATATCAGTATACAAGAATAGGGAATAGACTATGAATTCCCATGAGGAAACTCTCCCTACTAATGCAGATCAGGATATTTTTAAATATAGCTCTATGCATTTATATGCAAATCATAACATTTTATTGTGCTTTCATTTTTAGCATAATTAATATCTCATTCAACCATTTCCTATAGTAACACAATTTAGTAAAGCATTTGCATAAACACATCCACATGTTATAAGCAAAGATGGAAGAACCCAGAAAGACAGCAGACCATGAGGTTCTTCTGGGAAATCTGCTAAAAATGTCAGCATCGTAAGAGGCTAAAAAGTCAGAAGGCTCTGTAAGCAAACGAATAATGTGCACAGCCCCGATCTTCCATCGCAATGTAATTTTACCTAGAATAAATTAAAAGGCAGCCTGCTTACTTGGCCACACTTTGTATGACTTGAATAACAACAGTGCTTTTTGAGCAGATGCAGGCTGAAACTTTATATGGGTTTTCTGTAGGGTTGGCCAGGAGGCAATGAGAAAATAGAAGTTGAGCAGGAATCCATTGGACTAGGTGGGTATATTTCAGAAAGTCCATGCAACTCAATGGAAAATTGTACATCCTTATCTTAACTGAAATTTTCCAGTTCTTTCATTATGTATTATAAAAAACAAACTATCACTCTGAAAAAAAAAATCCATAAGTTTTCCCAGGTGGCCAAAGGGGTCCATGACTCCCAAAGGTTGAAATACCATGAAGTAGAGTGAATATTCATTCCTATAGCTCAAACGTCACTATCCAGATGCCAGTGTACGGGGATTTCCTTTGCAGAAATATATTCTTTCCAGACTAGGGTACTGGAATAGCTCTCAGGAAATGCTGCAACTCCCCATATCTCCCCTTATTAAATAACAAAAAAAAAAAAAACATTCCAACGGCAGGAGAACTTAATTCTAAATGGTGTCATCATTCAAAAGAAAAAAAATGTCTAAAAAAAGCAAATGAACTGTGGTTCTTGCATTTTCATTTGCACTGATTAAAGGGCTGCTGGGCTCTTTCTCAGATCTCATGCTTGAGCTGGAGAAAAAACTGCACCATACCTGAGAGCCTTGGTATACCAACTAAAAAGATGGTTCCAATTGTCCCTCTTCCAGGATTATAAATTTCAAGCCAGATAGGACTTTAGGGGTCTGATGTCCTCATTCTACAATCAAGTCCACAAGCATTTACAGAATTGAGAGTCAGATTAAGTGACTTGCTTAAGATCACAAGGAATCGAGTGATAGTCAAGTTCAAACCCTGATTGACTCCGACCCCAAATTCCTTTCCACTGCACTATGGGTATTCCATTGAATTTCTGCTTTTTTAAAGCAATTTAGAATTTTAAGCTTCTATAAAATTGAAAAGGGCGGGGGGGGGGGGGGGTATTTCTCTGTCAGTCCAGACGTCAGAACACCTGGATTCAAGTCTAGGCTCAGATGCAAAGACAAATCATCTAATCTGTCAGTAATATCCCAGGTCTCTCTAGGACTATAAATTAGACAAGAGTTGCTAATCTACACCCACGATAGGCGATTTCACACTTTCACCACACTAATTAAGTCAGAGAACCAGATGTGAAACAGTAAAATGACAACCACCAAAAGAAACAACATTCTTCCCTCCACTAGCCACAGTGGGGCATCTTCACCTGGAACTGCATCTCTCAGAGAGTTCTGGGTTCTTCAGGAAAAGTCTCCTCTGCCAGTCGGGCCCCCCTTTTCTTCTCAATCAATACAATTGGTGAAAGATAGAAATGGAATTGCAAACCTAGTCAAGCCTAAGGCTTTAGAGAGTTTTCAAGAACGAAAATAGAGCTGTCTTGATTCTTCTTCTCTTAGAGTACAGAAAACCATCCACCCATTTGGCAAGGACAAATAATATCTGCCCTTTGTGACTTGCTTTACCCAGCACGAGTTTCCCATAGATATGGATACTTGGGGGAGAAAGAGAGAAACCCCCCACTAAAAGTACACCCCCACTTTCAAAACCTGGTCTAGAACGAGTAAAGTGGACCAGCAAAGCCACAGCATGGCCTAGAAAGAAAGGGGGAAACCCTGGAGCATCCACTCACCCTTCAACTGCCAACGAGAAATAGCCCACTGACCCTAGCTGCGCCTGGTACTAGTGGGTACCCGGCCCGGAAAGGCATTTTCTGCCAGCACTCCCGGCCCCTGCCCTTCCCTCCCGGCGATCGCAGCCCCTTCTTCCGCCTCTCCCATCCAGGTGAGCCGCCCTCCCACTTCCCAGCTTTCTCGATTTGCTCCCGAACCGCAGAAGCCGGGGAGCGATTTCCCCGGCAGCCCTGGGAAATCCTGCCAGCTGCCTCTCCCCCCGCCCCGTTCAGCTCACACTTGCCGCGCGCACGTAGTGTGAATGAAAGCTGGCTGGGTTGTGCTTCCCCTCTCTTCCCTGCTCTCCCCGCACCGGGGGCAAGAAGCAGAGGCACAAAGCCGGGCTTACCACGTATGCGCCACCGTAAAGCGTCTTCGCTGGCGGATGCTCTTATTGACCAGCAACTTTCGGAAGAAGCACGGGGAGTTTCTCGGAGAACTGCGGGGGGAGATCTTGGGAGAAGTGGGTCTGGTGCCAGAGCGGGGCGGCTCCAGTTCCAAGTGCATTTGCTCCTTGAAGGTCCGGATGCGCACCTCGGTCTCCAGAGCGCCCAGCTCCTTGGCAGGCTCCCGGGCCGTCATGACGCGGGTGGCGGGCTGGAAGCTGGCACCGACGCGGAGGGCAAGCCGGAGCCGAGCGGAAAAGCCCCCCTGGCACTTCAGAGCGCCGCCAGGCTCGCTCCGGCCGGGTGCCGGCGCGCGGGGGCTAGGGCTGT
>JAJPUD010000016.1:1038332-1062698 GCA_023553655.1 Myrmecobius fasciatus | reverse complement strand
CCGGCCGGGTGCCGGCGTGCGGGGGCTAGGGCTGTGCGCGGTGCCCGGCGGGCGCGTCGCCGGCGCTGCCCGGCTCTGCTCCCGGCTGTCCCCAGCAGCTCCCCCTCCGACAACAGCACCTCAGTGTTTGCTGTGTGCAGCCTCCTGGTGGAGATGGCTTGTCTGCAAGCTACACACTGCCACTCACCGAACTCATTCAGCCGGAAAGCCCCACTCGGGAAAAACGCAGCAGGGCACCTGGCTGGCCAGCCTCAGCCGGCAAAGTCCACGCGGGCGCGGCGCGGGGGCCCAAAGTCGCGCCCCTGGACTCAGCCTCGGAGCACCGGGCACCTAGGGCTGGGGAAAATCTTCATTCAGAATTATCATCTGGCCATGTAACGTACTTCCTGGAGCTCCGCCCACTGCAGGCTCATTGGCTCTGTCTTCTTTAGCCCACTGGACTCAATTCACCCTTTTGTAAAAAGGATTGTTGTCTCCTCCAAGACTCGGGCTGTGTGAGCGCCTTACCGCCCCGAGAGCGAACCTTTTCCTCTCCCAAGAGCCCTAGCTCGGGCTCAGAATCCTCCCAAAGTGCCTCACGGAACAAAACACCGGGGATGTTCTGTCCCTGCCTCGACCTCCTGACAGTCCGACCGGAACAGCTCCCAAAACGCATCAGTAAGGGGACGAGAAATTGGCTGCCGGCTCCCAGGAAAAGAAAAGCCTGAGGTTCAGGTCCAAGAAGGCTTATTCAGCTCCTTCTTTATCTCCCAGGAGAGCCAGCACTGAGCAGAAGGAAGCTCACCCCCCCAATGTGTCCAAAGCTCCCCAAATTGCAAACACCGTAGGATACCCACATGGGTTGAGTTCAATGGCTCGCTTTCCACCCAAGCTTTTCCAACGTGCTTGCAAACATACAGATTTTTTTTTGGGGGGGGGAGATGAGCCGGGGACCCCAGGGGGTAAAGGGAAGGAGAGTCCCAATCCCTCCAAATCCAGGAGACTTTGATTGGAAGCCGAAATGGAGGCGTTTCCCTTTCCCCCTTTTCCTTTCTTTCTTTTGAATGTGCCGGAATGTGTCTGTAGAACAAGACAGTTGGAAGCGAGCAGAGCTGTGGCAAGCTGTGCTCCAAGCTTTTGTGAGGAGCTGCTGCCAGCAACCATTAGGGCCCCCAGCCCGAGCCAGCCTGATCTCACACAAACTGGAAATCGCAGAGCCAGAGCTCAGCAGAAGCAGCCAGAGAACACAGGGGATTCACACCAAGGTTTGCCAGGATGTGGAGGAGAAGGCCTCCCCCCCCCCCCAAAATCTTTTGTTTCTTCCCTTTTCTTAGAGATCTCAGCTGTTAGCAGATCTCTACCTCTAATTTATAAGCTGAGTTCTACTTATACTTCTCCCAGAGAAAGGAACTCAGGAGGAATTGGTCACTAGAAGTCAATGAAATCTCCCAGGATGCTCATACATAGACCTGAAGCTGGAAGGGACCTTAGAAAGTGAGTCACTCCCTCCTATTTTAGGGCTCACCTGACATTTAAGGGTGTTTAATCTGTCTGAATATGGTTAGAGAGCGCAGTGGATAGGGCCTTAGGTGTGGAGTGGGAAAGGGCTGAGTTCAAATCCTGCCCCAAACACTTCCTAGTTCTGTGGCCAGGAACAAATTGTTTCACTTTTCACAGTCTCAGTTTCCTTGATGTGAAAGGTCAATAATAAAAGCACCTACTTCAAGAGGTTTTTGTTAAGTCTAAATGAAGTAATATGTGTAAAGTACTTTGCCAATCTTTAAAGTTTCATCATCATCATTATATGAGGATAAATTCATCATAATAATACTTTAAAGTGATCATTTATAATTATTATTAATAATATCAATGTTTTAAATTGATAACATTCGTCGGGGAATAAGATGTACCCTGTACATGTATTACTGCTGATGAAAGAACAGTCTTATGCCCTCATCGGAGGGCTCTATGAGCAAAACAGAATTGAATTACCTCAGAAGAAATATGTGATGAACAAAATTAGAGAAGCCATTCCCCCAATGTTCACGTGGACTATTTGTATCCAACCTGTGGCAGAGCATTGTGAGCTCATGTTAGTCTGATCAGCCAGAGTCAGACACACTGTAATTCAAGTCTAACATAAAGATGTCATTTTGGCCCTCTTTGAGAATGAAGGACAACAACCAATCAGAGATATTAATGCTGACAGTAACCATTTCTGCCAGCATTTTAAGAGATTTTCCATCAGCAGCAGTTACAGAATCATCAGAGGAAGATATAAATATTCCAGGAAGTGGTAATATTCTAGCTTGGTAAAAGAATATTTGTGGATTTGGAAGTGATAACTTTGTATCATAAGCCACTGTGAATAAACACTTGGCAACATCATAAGTTAAAAAATACTCAGGAACTGGGGAGGAAGGTGGGAACTTCCCTTTCCCCAGTGTGTTTCTTTTCTTGTTTTGTAGTTGTTTAATTTTTTTTAATGTAAAAGAAAAAGATTGTTATTATCAGTGAAGTAAAAGCTTTAGAAAGGTCCGTAGTAGGAGGATATGGCTAATTCCAACATCAGCAGCACTTCTTAGGGCTGTTATTCTAGTATGTTATTCTCATATCTTTTCACCCAAAGATAAAATGCATCAATGGACCCCAAGTAACTTTGATACATGATGCACCCTTGTCAGAAAGGAACCTTGAAAAGAACTAGGGATTTCAAGGGGCAAAAGTTAAAGGGGAGAGCATTCCAGGCACGAGGATGACCTATTCAAAGTCATAGAGGCAGATGGATGGTGAATATTATGCCTTTTTGCTTTAAAAGTGAGAGAAAAGATGTAAGATTCTGCCAGGGAATCCAATCTTTTATTTTCCTAAAGTAAAAACTTGAAGTACTAAAGTCCTTTAAATGCTCAGGGTTTTGGGTGATATTGTGTTGATTTCACCATTCCCAGAAACATTAGGAAAACGGCTAAAAAGGTACAATCACTCAAAAAAGTTTGGCCCCGTCATGCATATGTGGAAAAGCAATTAGAGGAAGGATAGCTGTGTTGTCTGGACCACAATGTAGAGTCAAACAGAAAATCTATAGAGCTGGCCCTTATTACATTTATCTGCTCTGGGCATGGGCAAAAAAGATAAGGAGAAAAGAATAGGTTGTCTTTCTGGCAGTTTTTTTGTTTTGTTTTGTTTTTGGAATGATCTCAAGCTTTCCCCTGAAGCAATGGCCCATGTTTTTTAACACCAGGGTATTGTTTTTCATGGCATTTCTGGGACCAGAGAACACAACAAAAAAGATGATCCAGAAGATCATGGGGAGATGCACATTATTAAGGAGAAGTTCAACAGGAGAAACAAAACCTCCAGAATTTCATCAGATAAATGTACAGTGAGGAGAAAAGTGTAGGCTGGTGTTGCAACAGGAGACAAAGAAATTGGTTGATTGCTCCTCTGGTAACCATATAATGTGAAGGGACTCAAGAAAATCCTTCAATAAGCTGGGTAGACCCTCTGCTAGGATTTTGGAGAAAATGTGGACAAGAATTGCCTAGGATGGGCTATGATCTATATGACTGGAAACAATGTCCATAATGAAGAGATGATAAATCTAGGAAAGTTAAAAGAAAGATAAGAAAGATAAATCTAGGATAAAGTCTCTTTTTCCCCAAACTCCTCATGAAAGTTATTTTAAAAAATCATCAATTTGAGAAATTTTTCTTCCTCTTCTAAATAATTTTGTGCCAAATTTACCAGCTGCATTAAAATGTCTTATAGCATTTGACCCTCAAAATTATTTATTGCATCATTTCCTGTAAGAATAAAGTACAGATATCCATGTGAGCAGAGACAGTGTGGTGTCATGGTAGGCCTCAAGATTTGAAGTCACAAAGACCTGGTTTCAAATCCTGCCTCAAGCATGAATCTCTCTGTGCCTAAGGAGACTGGACTGGCTGGATTCTGAGAAATCTCCTGGTTCTTGGTTTCTGACCTTAGGATCTTCTGGGAGATCATCAATAAAAGAATTTCTGAAATTATGTTCTTTTTTTCTGTTACAAAGGAGCTCAGGGGCCATCAGGAAATACTGATGATATATAAAAACACCAACAAAATACTTATTAAAAAAGGGGGGAGAGGAGGAAGGCTGTAGAGTTATTAAGTTCCTTTGGATAGATAAAAAGCCAGAGCTCTGATAAGAAAGCATTGACAAAATCTTGCAAAGGCTCCATTAATCGTGCAGTTATAATTACCCACTGACTCCACTGTCAAGTCTGTGTCAGGCTGGGCCATTTGACGTCATTCTTCACACTGCCTACGATGAGAAGCAACGGAAGCAAATTAATAGGATTCTGCTAGTGACTCTGTCTGAGAATACGTTTGCCAAAAGGCTTAGAGGAAATTGACTCTCAAAATCATGAAATGTCAGGGCAAGAAGTCTTCATGGTGGTCACTGAGCCCAAGTTACTCATTTAACTGATGATGGAAGCTCCAGCAGAGAGAGGGGTAGGAATATGTGAAAGACACAAAGCTAGGCAGCTCAGGAAGGCAGCAGGGATTTGACCAGAAAGGTCTACTGACTTCTAGCTTGGAGCTATTTCAATGATTTGCACCCTGTTTCTTTTATTATTATTATTATTTCTTTATTTAATAGTATTTTATTTTTCCAAATACTTGCAAAGATAGTTTTCAATATTCATCTTTACAAAACTCTGTTTCCAAATCTCCCTCCGTCCCTTCCCTCCTCACCCCTCCTCAAGATAGCAAGCAACCTGTTACAGGTTCAATATGTTTGCACTCTATTTCTTGTTACATAAGGGTAGCTGAATTCTCAGTGTTTGTTGGCAATATTTTTATTGGAGGCATTGGATTTCTTCTCTCATTAACCACAGTGATTCTCCCAACCTTTTCTTTTTCTTCCTCAATCTCCAAAGCATCTCCAAACTCCCCACATTGAGCAGTAACCGCTTCTCAGTTTCTCCTCCTGGGTCATCATACAAATATCATCCCTTTGATTGAATCTTCCTTAGTGGAGAGAGATCCAGGTAATTCTTTCTGCCTTGAAAACTTTCTCTCTTGCTGATCTCATCAGCTTCTATGAGTTCTATGATCATTTTTAATTACATGAATTTGTGTTCTTTCCCTGCAGCCCTCACTTCTTCCCTGAGATGAAATTCCATGCTACCTACCCAACATTGCCATTTGGATAACCCATCAATATCTCAAACTCATCAGGTCCCAAACAGAACTCTCTCTCCTTCCTCAAGGACACCACCATCTTTCCAGTTAGCCATGTTTGCAAGAAGTGATCTTCAACTCTTTCCCTCTCATTCACTCATTGGGGAGTGAAAGAGACTTCACCCCCAAATATACAATAAAGTTGTTAAATCTTTTCAACTTTCTTTCTTCATCAAGACGTCCCAGTGAAGAAAGTTGATTGCCCGAGTTTGAATCCTGCCTCTAGATATTTTGTGATCCTTTATAAATCTCTTGACTTCTCAGCATCTTAATTTTCTCATCTATCAAATGGGATGGCTCCCAAGGTCCTTTTTAGCTCTTAATCTAAGATCTAATGTCATGAATCCACCCACTACTCTCCCCTTAAGTAACCACCACCCTGGTTCAGATCTTCATCACTTCTTACTAGGACGATTGCAATAACCTCTTAACCATTCTCCCTGAGTCACGTCTCAGCTTTTTAATCCATTCTTCAGACAGTTGAAAAACGGATATTTATAAAACTCAGATACTGTACATGCTTTCTCCTTGACTCAAGAAGCTTCAATGGTTTTTTTATTGTATTCTGGAAAAAATACAATCTCCTACTTGGTATTTAAAGTGGTTGATGTTCTGGTTGGAATTTGTTTTCTTGAATGATTTAACACAGTTCTCTCTCTCTCTCTCTCTCTCTCTCTCTCTCTCTCTCTCTCTCTCTCTCTCTCACACACACACACACACACACACACACACACACATCCCTGCCTTCCAGCCAAACTGGAAGACTTGTATTCCCTGGTCTTGGCCTTCCATGTCCCCAGCCTTGCGTCTCAAACATTCTCCCTCCTCAGATCTGCCTCTTGGAATACCTGCCTCAGAATCCTTACCTAGGGAATCTGCCCCAAGCTCTGATTCTGCCTCTGATGGTGAAAATTTATTCTCCATTCCCTAAGTGGTTGGTGCCCCCCAGTCCTCCAAACAAAGTACTTTGTATTTCTGTTGAGAATTATTTCATATTTTCCTGTTGATGAACATGGACTCTGCTTACTTACCCCTACCCCATCACAGAATATAAGTTTCCAGAGGGAATGACTTCTTCTTTTCTGTCTCTATACACCCAGCATCCAGCACAGGGCCTGGGACAGGCTGTTTAGCATCAGGAGGCAGCTAGGAGGTACCACACAGTCCACAGAGAACTGCGTCTAAAACTGGGAAGAGCTGATTATAAATCCAGATGCAAATCCTAGCTATGTAAACCTGCGTAAGTTAACCGACCTCTTCAAATCCTTCATCTGTAAAATTGGGCTAAGAATAGTCCTTACCTCCCAGAGTTATTATAAGGCTCAAATGAAGTGCTTGTTATATTACTATACTAAGCATTATATAAATGCTAGCTATAATTATTATTATTGCTACTGCAAAATTGCTACTAATTGCTATTGCTACTAATAATATTTGTAAATGAATTTAGGGCTATAATATACTTTATAAATATTATTTCTGTTGATCTTCACTGTAATCCTGGGAGGCAGGTGTTACTATTCCCATTTTTTAAATGAGGAAACTGAGGCAGTCAGCAGTTAAGTGACTTATTTAGGGTCATACACCTAATAAACATTTGAAAGTAGATTTGAACTTATGTCTTCTTGATTATACATTTAGAACTCTGCTGTCTCAGTGGGTATGGACTGCTGATTGATTGACTTTGATTTTCTCTCTAGAGCCCTAGACATGAGCCAAAATTTGCAGATCCCACAGAAAGCCCTGGATGGGGGGAAGTGTGACTTGTGGGGAATTTTCCAAGACTGAAAGTAGAAATACAAAGTGTGGGATTATGAGAAGGGACAAAGCCAGGGACAGGGACAGGGACAAGGAGAGGGAGGAGAAAGACTAATTGCTCAGTACAGATAGAAATCCAAACTGTGTCATATGTGGGGGGATATGAATACTGTATTAGAATGATGGCAACATAGTGACATTAAAGGAAATTTGGCAGGATCCAAGTAATGGGTCCCACATCAATTCTTTGCAGTTATACCAGGGAAACCTGCAGTTATTCAAAGGTGATCTATTGGCAAAAGGTTCCCGTTGTTCTATAGAAGGCCAAGAAGAATGGAAATGAATTCAACTTCTTCGGCTCACAGAGTAACTGGCCGACTGCTATTTAAAGACTTCCCAAGGCAGTGAAAGCTCCTACTAGATACCGAGATGAGTGACAAGGTTAATACTGGGACACCAACTCAGGTTTCAGGTAGTGTGCTCTGGGCATTTCCATCAGCAGGCCCAGGCTCAATTTTCAATAACAGAACTCCCTAAGCACGTATCTGATTATTTAATGTAAATAATTAATAATAATTAATAAAACATCATTGTGCGATTTGAATAAGTAAGCATGGAGATTTGCAACCAATTATCCATTAATAGCTAGAATTTATATGGCACTTTTAGGCTTGCAAAGTACTTGAGACAACCTTAGAAGGTGGGCACAATTACTGTCCTCATTTTAGAAATGTGACTTAAAGGTAAATACGTGATTTGCCCAAGTCACCCAACTGGTAAGTAATGGTCAGGATTTGATCTTGCATTTCCCTGCCTGCAAGTCCATGATGCCATCTAGCTGTCATTAAAATGGATACAGGAAAGAAATATGAAGGAAGTGAGTTAATGGGGAAACAGCTAAGTTGTTCATTTAGCAGCAGTGATAGATCAGAGAAGGCTGGCCTGAGTGGGCAGTGCTAAGCTTGTAGTCAGGAAGAAGTGGATCCAAATGATGACATTTTGTTTTTGTTGTTGAATGATAACTGACTCTTTGTGATCTCATTTGAAGTTTTCTTGGCAAAAATACTTAAGTAGTTTCCTTCTCCAGTTCATTTTTAGAGATGAGGAAATTGAGGCAAATGTGATTGAGTGACTTGCCTCGAGTCATCCACCTAGTAAGTGTCTGAGGCCAGATTGAAGTTCAGGAAGATGAAACTTTCTGATTCTAAGCCATGGGCTCTATCCACTATGGCTTCACCTGGCTGGCTACAGGTTAATCACTACTTTCTGTGATTCAATTTTCTCATTTTTTATATGAAATAGAGGCAGCAAGGTCATGTCTCCCCCTCTGACACCTACCTGCTGCATGACCCTAGGCAAGGGCCAACTCTCTAAGACTAAAAGTTATAGATCCATTATCAGTCAGTCTGGGTAAAGGATGTTTTCCCCATAGGGCCAATTCATACTAACAAAATCATAGATTTAGTGAGAAGAAAGGAGAGTAATATGAGCACCTGCCCCCCGGGACAATCCTGAGTTATGCATAATAATGTACATACAGCACTACATAAGTGCCCAATATCTATCACTGTCCTCTTTTTTCATTGTTATTGTTTTTGATATTCCTATGTTTAGATACCAGTAATCTAAAAATGTTGGAAGAATACAAGCAAACTCCTAACATTTTGGATGGAAGCTCTTTAGAAGATTTATTGAAAGAAATGGAAAAGAAATACTGAGGAAGAGAATGCTTGAAGGGAGGGGAATTTGTTGGAGTGATGTGAGTGCCCACAACAGTGAGCTCCCAAATCAATCTACGATCTCAGCAGGATGGACAAGTGAAAACATTGATGAGTCTCATTAGACTAATATGAAAGACAAGCTGCTTATTGCCAAAAGAGAGGAAATTAGATGTGATATTTTGAATAAAATTGATCAAACAAAAGAGCTTTCTTTTTTCTTAAAAAAAAGCAAATGTATTCTTTTAAAAAGATGAAAACTAGAATAATTATATTCTTTCTATTTCATATCCCAGCACAGCTAAAGATGGAAGGAAGATCTCTGCTCTTCTTGGTTGCTGTTTGCCTGACAATCCAAATGATTTACTCAAAGAAGGTTATGTAGAAATATTTCTTTTCAGCTATGATGGGGCCTGAACTTATGCTATACACAGCAGGTACTCAATGAAACCAGAAAAAGTCATATCTGAATTAAAACGTTGAAACCTGGAAGAGACATTTGAGATCATTTTAAGTTAAGTGCAAGTCTATTTTAGAAATGGAAAAACAGAGGTTCACAAAAATCAAAGTTTTCCTCAAATAATGGAGCTGGAATTCAAGGCCATGGGATCTTGTCACTTTTGCTAAGAGAATATATTTTTGCAGATACTTTTATTTGCAAGTGTTACCTCTCTTGCCCAGTGGTGCTAGTTCAGAATGAAGAAAGGGATCCAGAAAGGAGGTGATTCTGAATGTTCTGAGAAGAGTACTGTACTCTAGATAAAACCCAAGTCTGAGAGTCTCACTTCTAGTTAGTTGTGTGACCAAGAGACCATCAACCTGAGATTTAACCTGAGATTTAGTTCTATCATGAACTATGGTTGTTTCATTGGTTGGTTATTCTTTGTTCTCAAAGTGGACCAAAAGGACACCATGTTAGCTATTTCTAACTATGACTGATCAGACCAAAACAAGCTCAGGATGCTCTGCCACAGGTTGGACACAAAGAGTTCCTATAAACATTTGGGGTGGATTCTCTGATTTTATGTATCTCGTGTTTCCTTTAGGCTAATTCAATTCTGTTTTTCTCATAGAGAACAGCACCTTCTCTGATGAGGGCATACTGTGCTGGGTGGTCCTGTGCCAGTGTCTCCAATGCCATACAACAAACTCTAAAATTCTGAAGGAAGACCTTGCTTTGTTGTTCTGACCACTTTGTAAACTCTTGCCATGTGGGAGCTCTTTATAAAATAATCTCCTTTTTTTGGCAAGCAAATTTGAATAATGTGGCCAGCCCAATGGTATTTTGTGCTCTCTACAGGAGAGTGGGAATCTTGGCAGTTTAGTTCAAGAAAGGACCTTGGTTTCTGGTATTTTGTCCTGCCAGGTGATCTTCAGTATCTCCCTAAGACAATTCAAATGGAAGTGATTTAATTTCCTGACATGGTGCTGATAGACTGTCCAGATTTCACAGACATACAACAATGAGGTCAGCACAATGATTCTGTAGACCTTCAGTCAGTCAGTCTAATACCTCTCCTCTCTCACCCGTTTCTTCAGAGCCTCCTAAACACTGAGCTAACTCTGGCAATGTGTATGTCAATTGCATTATCAATGTGTACATTCCCGGAAAGTATCCTGCCAAGGTAAGGGAATTTATCCACAGCATCCAAAATTTTGCCATTTACTGTAACTGGTGATTCCATATATGGATGGTTACTGAACTAAAGAGAGAAAAACATGTTTAGTAACTGCTTACAAAGTTTACATCAGTGGACAAGCCCCAGAGACACAAATACAGGAAGGAGACTGTCTCTGTCCTCAAGGAGCATACATTTTCATAGGGAGAGATAACACATACAGGGGAGTGATGATCAGAGAAAGATGTTTGTTTTAGGACATCACAGAGGTGGTTAGTGGACCCCAGGGGAGATGGCACATGCTTTCCAGAAGAAATGGCAATATCTGTTATGGTTCCATATATGAAAGCAGCAAGGGAAGGGCTTGGAAGTAGCATGGCTGGCAAAACATTGACCAAGGTGGAAAGTGAAGTTTTACTAGGCTGCCTACATATTGTAGTTTTCTGCTACATCAGCACTTGGCACAGTTTGGCACATAGTGGACCTTACAGATGTTCCTTAACTGACTGACATTGTGCATCATGAGAAATTCACAAATCAAAAGAGCAAGGGCCTAAGGGAAGTCAAGGGAATTGCCAACTAGCACCTAGGGCTGCAGTTTCCACACTTGGGTATTCCCCACACCCATGAAATCATAGTTACAACAGCCTCCTTGCCAAAGGGTTAGCATCATAGTATGATAAGGATCTCATGAGATAAGAGATGTGAAGAGTTTTATAGACATTAAAGTCTACTAGAAAGGTTAGCTATTAAGCCCTCCCATCTCTAATTTATACAGCTATGAACTTTAAGGCACTGAATGTTACTGTGCCTGAATTTCCTCAATTGTAAGACAGGCATAAGAAAACATGTTATCTAAATTGAAATTTCTAAGTGTATTTTTATTTTGTTTTCAATTATTTATTTATTTATTTATTTATTTTTTTGGTGAGGCAATTGGATTTAAGTGACTTGCCTAGGGTCACACAACTAGTAAGTATTAAGTGTCTCGGATGGATTTGAACTCAGGTCCTCCTGATTTCAGGGACGGAGCTCTATGCACTGAGTCATGTAGCTGCCCCTGTAGCATCTAGTTGCCCTGGAAGTTGATGTGTTTAAGAATAATTCTGTCAGATTAACAGAAGAGTAAATAAATTACTTAAATAGTTCCATTTTAGAAAAAGAAATAGAACAAGATAATCAACTCCCAAAGAAACAATCTCTAGGACCAGATGGATTTACATGTGAATTTTGCCAAACATTTCAAGAATGATTAACGTCAATACTATACAAACTATTTGAAAAAAATAGGGAGACTCCTACCAAGTTCCTTTTATGATACAGACATGGTACTGATACCTCAACCAGACAGGATGAAAACAGAAAAAGAAAATTACAGACTAATTCCCCTAATGAATATTGATGCAAAAATCTTAAATAAAATATAAGCAAGGAGATTACAGAAAATTGGAAATGAGTATGACAGAAACTAGGCAGTGACTCACACTAACAGTGTATACCAAGGTAAGGTTAAAATGGGTTCATGATCTGGACATAAAGAATGACATTATAAACAAATTAGAAGAACATAGGATAGTTTACCTCTCAAATCTGTGGAGGAGGAAGGAATTTGTGACCAAAGAAGAACTGGAGATTGTTATCACAAAATAGATAATTTTGATTATATTAAGTTAAAAAGTTTTTGTACAAGCAAAACTAATGCAGACAAGATTAGGAGGGAAGCAATAAACTGGGAAAACATTTTTACATTAAAGGGTTCTGATAAATGCCTCATTTCTAAAATATTTAGAGAATTAACTCAAATTTATAACAATTCAGGCCATTCTCCAATTGCTAAATGGTCAAAGGATATGAACAGACAATTTTCAGATAAAGAATTGAAACCATTTCCAGTCACATGAAAAGGTGCTCTAAATCATTATTGATCAGAGAAATGCAAATTAAGGTAACTCTGAGATAGCACTACCCACCTCTCAGGTTGGCTAAGATGGCAGGAAAAGATAGTGAAGAAAGTTGCAGGAGATATGGGAAAACTGGGACACTGATACATTGTTGGTGGAATTGTGAACAGATCCAACCATTCTGGAGAGTAATTTGGAACTATGGCCAAAGAGTTATCAAACTCTGCATACCCTCTGAACCAGCAGTGTTTCTACTGAGCTTATATCCTAAATAGATCTTAAAGGAGGTAAAGGGATCCACATGTGCAACAATGTTTGTGGCAGCCCTTTTTGTAATGGCAAGGAACTGGAAACTGAGTGGATACCCACCAGCTGGAGAATGGCTGAATAAGTTATGGTATATGAATGTTATGGAATATTATTGTTTTATAAGAAACAATCAACAGGATGATTTCAGAGAGATCTGGAGACTTAGACGAACTGATGCTATGTGAAATGAGTAGAACCAAGAGATCATTGTGCATGGCAATAATGAGATTATACGATGATCATTTCTGATAGACATGGCTCTCTTCAACAATGAGATGATTCAGACTACTTCCAATGATCTTGTGATGAAGACAACCATCTACACCAGAGAAAGGGCTATTGGAACTGAGTATGGTTCACAACATAGCATTTTCACTCTTTTTGTGGTTGTTTGCTTGTATTTTATTTTCTTTCTCATTTTTTTCCAGTTTAATTTGAATTTTCCTGTGCAGCAAAATAATTACACAAATATGTAAGCATATATTTTATTTCTACCATGTTTAACATATATTGGTCTTCTTGCCATCTAGGGGAGGGAGGAAATTGGAACACAAGGTTTTACAAAGGTTAATGCTGAAGAATCTTCCTCTCTCTCTCTCTCTCTCTCTCTCTTTCTCTGTCTCTCATGCTTTTTGAGTCTTGTATTTGAAAATCAAATTTTCTGTTTAGCTCTGATCTTTTCATCAGGAATACTCAAAAGTCCTCTATTTAATTAAAGACCCATCTTTCCTCTCCCCCCCAAAGATTATATTCAATTTCACTGGGTAGTTGATTTACTGGATAAGTAATTCACTGAGTAGGTAATGCCGGTTCCTTTGCTTTCTGGAATATCATATTGCAAGCCCCTCAATGTTTTAATGTAGAAGCTGCTAAATCCTATGTAACCTTTCTGTGGCTCCAAGATTTTTTCACCTGTTTCTTTCTAGTTGCTTGTAGTATTTTCTTTTTGCTCTAGGAGCTCTGGAATTTAACTATAATATTCCTAAGAGTTGTCATTTTGTGATCTCTTTCAGTTGTGATAGTGGTAGTAATCAGCAGATTCTCTCAATTTTTATTATTTTTTTCCTCTGGTTTTAGGATTTCAGGGCAGTTTTTCTGGTAATTTCTTTCTTATTCTTTTTTTTTTTTTTTTTTGCTGAGGCAATTAGGGTTAAGGGACTTGCCCAGAGTCACACAGATAGTAAGTATTTAGTGTCTGAGGCCGAATTTGAACTCAGGTCTTCCTTACTTCAGAGTCAGTGCTCTATCCACTGTGCCATCTAGCTGCCCTTTGATAATTTCTTGAAAAAAAAAGATTTCTAAGCTTTTTTTAAACCTTGGCTTGCAGGTAGTCCAATAATTTTAAAATTATTTCTCCTTAATCTATTTTCTAGGCCAGTTGTTTTTCCAGTGAAATATTTCACATTTTCTTCTGTTTCTTTTGTTTTATTTTTTTTCTTAATGCTAAATTCATTCATTAACTTCTACTTGAACAATTATAATTTTTAAGGAATTATTTTCTGCAAAATGGATAATTTTGATTATATTAAATTTAAAAAAACGTTTTGTACAAACAAAACCAATGCAGCTAAAATTAGAAGGGAAACGGAAAGCTAGAAAAAATTTTATATCATGTTTCTGATAAAGGTCTCTTTTTCTAAAATATATAGAGAATTGACTCAAATTTATATGAATACAAATCATTCCCCAATTGATAAATGGTCAAAGAATATGTATGAACTTACAATTTTCAGGCAAAGAATTAAAGCTATTTCTAATAATAAAAAATGCTCTAAATCACTATTGATTAAAGAAATGCAAATTAAGACAACTCTGAGGTACTACTTTGCATGTCTCAGATTGACTAAAATGATAGGAAAAGCCAATGAAATTTGTTGCAAGGACTGTGGGAAAACTGGGACACTAATGCATGACTGATAATGTTGTCAATTGATGCAAGCTTTTCTGGAGTACAATTTGGAGTGATGTCCAACGCTCTTTAAAAGTGTGCAAACCTTTTGATCCAGCAGTGTTTTTATGGGGTCTATATCCCAAAGATATCATAAAAAAGGGAAAAGGACCCTCATGTGCAAAAATGTTTATAGTAGCCCTTTTTGTAGTGGCAAAGAATTGGAAACTGAGTGAATGTCTATCAATTGGGGAGTGGTTGAATAAGTTCTGGTATATAAATGTTATGAAACATTATTGTTCTATAAGAAATAACAAACAAGCTCTTTTCAGAAAAGCCTGGAAAAGACTTAAATAAACTGATGCTAAGTGAAGTGAGTAGAACCAAGAAAACACTGTACACAGCAACAAGAGTATATGATGATCAACTGTGATGAACTTGGCTCTTTTCAACAACAATTCAAGGCCATTCCAATAGACTTGTGATAGAAAGAGCTGTCCACATCCAGAGAGAAAACTATGGATACTGAATGTGGATCAAAACATAGTATTTTCACCTTCTTGATTGAGGCAGGTGACCTTGCACAGCTCTTCTTCACTTAAATCCAATTCACTTGCATGTTATGGCATCACTTCCATGATTTCATGATTGTCTTTGAGAATGAAGGACAAACAAAAACAATCACATCTAATATAATTTTTCTTGCACAGCATCTCAAATACAGAAATATATTTGGAAGAATTGCATGCTTAACCTATATTATATTGTTTGCTCTCTAGAAAGGGGGTGAAGGGGATGGAATGAAGAAAAAAATCAAAACACAACATTTTGCAAGGATGAATGTTGAAAATTATCTTTGCATGTATTTAGAAAAATAAAAAAAAATAAAAATTTTAAAAATGGAAAGAACTGCATTAACAAGAAAAGGAATTTCCTTCAGTCAGCTTTTTAAATTTCATTTCTATTTGGCCAATTGTACTTTTTAAGTAGTTATTTTCCTCAGTCAATTCCTAAACATTTTTGTTTTATTTTGTGCTTCCTTTACCAAGCTCTTGACTCTTCTTTCATTATTTTCATTCATCACTCTCAATTCTTTTTCTCATTTTTTCCCCTGCTACTTCTTTTATTTGATCTTTTAAAAAAATTCTTTTTGAGCTCTTCCAGGTTTTCTTTTTGGGTCTGATAGCAATTCACAATTTTCTTTGAGGCTTCACATGTAGTTGCTTTGACACTATTATCCCCTTCTTAGTTTGTGTTTTGATCTTCTTTGTCTCATCAGAGTAACCTTTTATGGCCAAGTTTATTTTTACTTTTTTGCTCATTTTTAAAGTCATTGCTTGACTTTTAAATTTATGTCCAAATTGGATGCTTTTCCTGGAGGAAAAGGGGCATTGTTCCAAGTTTCAGAGTTTTTGTGTTTTCAGAGATAATTCTAGAAATGTATAAATTTTCAATTTTTCCAAGGATATAATGAATGATGTGTTCACTTTTCTCCTGGCCTGTGCTCTGGTCTGTAACTGACCGTAATTACCCTTTTCTGATGTAGATATATGAATAGAATTCCCCTCACTGAGGCTACATACTTGGTTCTCGAAGTCCTGTTCTTTTTTTATTTAAAAATGTCAGTGGAGGAGAATGGTAGTGGGAAGGAGAGATCATAAATCCTCATAAAAAAGTTTTTAAAAATAAATTCTGTTCAGGAACTATTTTCTAAATAAAACCTTTTCTGATCCACACAACTGTGAGTGTTTGCCCTCTTCTTCAGAAACTATCTTGTATTCAATTACTTTGTATATATTTGTATTCATTTGCTCTTTAATAGTTATTGGAATTCTTTAATAGTTATTGAGAACACTATTAGAACGTAAAATTGCCTGGATATCTATGAGACATTTTGTTGTACTCACACTATTTGGGACCTAGCATTGTGTTTATGCTGCATAAAATTATGCATGTGGCTATTTTTTCTCCACTTGAATGTATGGGCTTTGTAAATAGGAATCATCATTCTTTGAACTTATATCCCTGGAGTACTTGTTCACTGGCTCTGGAGTCAAGAGGACTTGCATTAAAATCCAGTTTCAGGAGTTTACCACTTATTAGCTGTGCAACTGTGAGCAAGTCACATAATCCCAATTGCCTCACAAAAAACAAACAAAAAAACAAAAAACAAATACTTGTTAATGAACTGACTACAAGATAGAAAATCTCATTACTATTAATAATAGCTGAAATGTATACCCTCCTTAAAAGTTTACAAAACACTTTTAATATATTAACAAAAGTTAATATATTAATAGAACCTCACAATTATAGGGCGTTTCATACTCAAGGTCCCTGGATTTTTGACTTTGGCTTACAGTTCAGTGTAATGCATCATCTTATATCCTGTACCATAATTTACAAAATACCACTGAGCTGATCTCTCTATATTATGGGAATTTGCCCATGGTTACTTTTATCTTTGCTTTTTATGAGGATGTTGGGGCAGCTAGATGGTGCAGTGGATAGTCCATCAGTCTTAGTAAGTTGTGAGTTCAAATTCGACCTCAGGCATTTAACACTTTTTAACTATATGATCCTGCGAAACTTACTTAACCCCAAATGCCTTGTAAAAGCAAAAATAAAAAAGAATTAATTTGGTTAGAATATTGGAGATGAAGTCAGGAAGACTTCAGTACCAAAGTCATCAAAGAAAGAAGGAAAAGGAGCCATGTGTGCAAAAACACTTAGGGCAGTAGAAAGAGGGAAGTGATCTAAATTCTGCTCACTGAGAAGTACCAGGTCAAAGCAGCAACACTCTAAGGGTTCCAAAGGCTGTACTCACCAACCCTTCCAAAGGCTGTTTTAGGGATGGTATACTTTTGAGGCTGTCTCCTTCACAATGATGTCTGACTCTGGCAAGGTAATTAGATGCTTCTTCCACAAGGCACACTTTGTGAAAGCCCATTATTTAGACAAAAATTGTGAGAAAGCTCCACTCTTTGTCTCCTGTGTCATTGTTAACATCAAGAAAAAGTAGCAAGAATGAGTCAGTTTGCATCCTCCCTTCCCCCCAAAAAGGAAAACTGCTTATAGCACAGGATTGAAAAGTCTGTGTTCAAAGAGGGCATTCTAGTCCCTTGGCATGATGTTCGCTTGCTGACAAAACACTGGACAAGGGGTTTCCAAGTGAATGGGTTATTATGGATATGTATGATTTTAAAAATAGATACAACAAATCTGCTCTAAAATGATACATAGGTTTGGAGCTGAGAAACACTTGAGACAATTTAATCCAACACTCTTCTTAAATCAGAGGAAAGTGACAGTCAGAAAAGTTAAATTTTTTATCTATGGTCACACAAACGGCAAGCGAGAAAGCAGGGCTTGGATCCTAGAACCTCTGAATGTCTCTCTTAATGATCTCCCAGGGTAAGGCAATGGGGTGCAAGTCCAATGAATGACGTTCCCAACTTAGAAGAGATATATATAGATATAGATATAAATACATAAAGAGAATATATAGGAAGGGATGAGAGAAGGAAGGGAGTAGCTCCCAGGAGGATGAGAAAAGGCTCCTTCATGTAGGTGGTGTCTGAGTTGCATCTTGTGGATTTTATGAAGATAATTTGAAGAAAGAATGCAGTCAAGGCATGGGGGAAAGCCAGTGTAAATGTATGGATGTGGAAGATGGTGCTCCAAACATAAATATAGACATATGTATGTGTACATATGGGTACACACATGTACATGCATATATACCCAAAAGTACCTGTATTTAGATTACATTTATTTAAGCCCCATTATTCAAGATGAAATAAAATGAAGGAAATACAGTTAATATTTAAGCACATAAAATAGGATTTCACAGTGATCCTAGAAAGAGTATAGAGTACCCTAAAATTAAATCATATCCACATATCTGACTCTCTAAAGAAAGTGAATACAACTACTGGATAAAATCTTATGTGTTAATAAAGTTTTTGAGTTATTTCATATAAATAGGAATTCTCTCTTAAACTATCAGGGCTAAAAGGGACATGAAACTTATTCTTAGTTTTCACAGTAGACAAAGAATTGACCTAGTTATAAGGAAGACCTAAGTTCAAATCCTTCCTCAGGTACTAGCTTGTGATTCTGGGCAAATAGCTTAATCCCTATTTCCCTCAATTTCCTCTAATTTAATAGGAGATGATGCTAAGAACATCTCAGCTTTCAATATTTTTATGAGGTCCAAATGAAGCACTAAATGTAAATCATTCTGCAAACCTATATAAATGCTACTTATCAGTATCCTACCTATAGAACAAATGCTTCTTAACTACAAGGTAAGGGCACAATGGCCCATTTCATCTAAATAATGTTTGTTCAGCTGACATTTCTCATGTTGATTTTTATCTCCAAAACTTCTAGAAACTAAGATGTCTTTGAATCAGAGATATTTCACCAAACTGTAATGGTCAAAAAAAAAAATCTCCTCCAAAATTAAGAAGGCAGAGGCTTTAGTATGGTCATGGTGTCTGGCTTTGCTTCCCACAGGGATTTTATATTGCTTAAAAACATTTCAACAATGATATATGCAAAGATGAGAGAATTAAAATGCCTTGCCTGTCACTATACTGAGCTCAGGCAGAGACAGAGGCTGATAAAAGCAAGCTATCAATTATTACCCCCCCATGTACCGAACATAGAAACTTTCCAATGAGATAAAACAATGTTGAATCTCTCAGTCCACAGAATCTTCTGTTTCTTTCTCTTTCTTTTTTTTTTTTTTTTTTTTTTGCCATTCCAGTAGCATTCCTGGCAAGTTTTGCTTGAGCATGATCTGCTCTTTCTTGGGCTAATAACTTCCAAAGCTTTTGCCTAAGGCTATTTTCCTCCTACAATTCCAACCCTGCTCTTTTTCCTACCTGTAATAAGTCTTCCCTGTCAGTAGGAGTGCTATCTCTGAGTAGCAGACAATAGAAGAACACGGCATCCTTATATGAAAATAGGGGAGATGCTTCCATGAACGGATAATGGTTGAGTGGAGGACACCCAAATCTGAATCTCCAGTCCTAGTGTAGTAGAAAGAACTAGAATTGGGGGTCAGGACACTCTAAGTCTAAATTTGCTTTTTCCTCTGATTCACTATGTGTCTTAGTGAAGTTTCAGCCTCAGGGGCAAAGAAAGGTAGCTAGAAATAACAATGTCTCACAATCAGTCCTTACACAAAGTGACTGAGACTCAAAGATGTAAAGGATTTTGCCCTAGGTTTCCATGCAAGAGGACTGAAATCAGAATTTAGAGCATATAATGCAATATTAATCATAATAATTAACACTTCTATAGCACCCATAATATCTGTGCCAGCCACTATGCTAAGAACTTTATAATTATTATCTCATTTAATCTGCACAATAATCTTGAGAGATAAACACTATGATTATACCCATTTTACAGAAGAAAAAACTGAGGCAAACAAAAACTAATTGATTTGGCCAGGGTCACACAGCAAGTAAATATGGTTGAGGTTGTACTTGAACTCATTCCCAGAATTTTATCCATTATGGCATTGAGATTTCTAGCAACTAGAAGGTGGTCTACTAGGTACCACCCCAATTTATTCTTGATATAAATTCACCTAGCTGGTCCTGCCTTTTGATCTTGGTTTCCTCAATATGAAACTTCAAGAGTGAATTGTGTTGGGGCAGCTAGGTGGCACAGTGGGTGGAGTACCACCTATGGAATCAAGAGGACTTGAGTTCAAATCTGGTTTCAGACTCTTAATACTTACTAGCTGTGGGACCCTGAACAAGCCACTTAATCCTGTTTGCCTCACAAAAGAAAGAAAGAAAAAAGACCAGAATTATGTTATGGAAAGAATTATGAACTCAGAATTATGAAAAACTCGATTCCATAATAACACAGTTCATTCTGACTATTAAATGTTTTACACCAGGGAGTCATCTGTAATCCTCAGAGTGACCTTATGAAGCAGGGGATAGAAAACATAATGTAATTACAACTAATATTTATAATAAAAATATATTACATTTATAGCATAAGCTTGTATACAGAGAGAGAGAGACAGATATGAAGACAGAGAGACAGAGACAGAGAAAAAGAAAGAGAGAACTTATTTAGATCTCCTGAAGAAAGAAAATGTACTACCTCCATAGATTTCCCATTCTACTTTTAGGTTCCAAATTATTAGGAAGGGCATTTTTTTCCCTTTTAGGGAAGAGAAATCTCTCTCTGTACTTTTTACCATTGTTCTATGTTTCATTTTCTGTAACAAAAGATAATATGTCTAATCTCTTCCATATGACAAGCCCTTTAACCCTGGAATACAGGTATCTTCTCTACTCCAAGTTGTTTCCAGTCCCTTCAATTCCTCTTCATAAAGTGAGCTCTCTAGACCTGTCACAATCTTGATCATTCTTCTCTTAATGTGTTCTAACTTGTTCATATATTACTAAAAATGTGACACACAGAACCAAATAATCCAGAAGGGTACAACCAGGGCCACACCTTATCTATTTTAGACATGATGACTTTCAATGCAGTCTAACCTTTTTTGCTTCCCTGCCACCCTATTGGCTCAGATTAAGTTTGCAGAAAGTCTTGCCTCCTGAAATTCTCACAGAAACTATTGTCTGCCCATGCTACTTAGAGCTTAAGTATTTTTAAATTCACGATAAGGTTGTAGACCTTATTGGCAAGGGGGCTGATGGAAAATAGTTTTTCTCAGATGGACAGAAGAATTGAATTATCATAGCAGACAGAAGGCACGCTGTCCTGGGAAATTGTGAACGCCACACAGGAGAGAGTCTACTGTGTCTGCAGACTTGCTTCAGCACTGGCAGTCACCCAGATGTAAGGGAAGGGCACTGTTATTGTGACCTCCGATAAAGTTTAAAGTAAAATCATGAGCACTTGGAGCATTGTCCAGCTCACTGATCCACTTAAGAAATAATCTGTCTGGTCATAGATAGAATTTACTGCCACACTGAGACCAGGTGAATCCAACTCCCTTCCTCTTCCTCCTCTCTTCTTCTTCCTCCCTCCTCTGCCCCTCTGCTGCCTAGTGAATTAGTAGCATTTACCCTTACATCTGGCTTATTTGCTGTCTGTGCTTCTATAATGGGTTTTGTCTTCAAATAAAGATAAGCTGATTTTTATTGCATTCTGAGTGTTTGCTAAAAACGAATGGATCACACTATGTGGAAAGACAAAGGGTCTAGACAGGTCTGGTGCATTTCTCTTCTCTCCTTTTCCTTTCTCTTTTCTCCCTCCCTCCCCCCTCCTCTTCCTTTCTCTTCCTTTCACTTCCCTCTTCTTCCCTCCTCCTTCTTTATGTTGTCTCCTCTCCACTTCTGTTCTGTTCTATTCTGTTCTCTTCCCTCCTCTTACCTTGTCTCCTCTCCTTTCCTCTTTTTCCCTCTTATCTCCCTTTTTTCTCTCTTTCTGTCTCTTTATATATGTCTCTGTCTCTCTATCTCTGTATGTTTCTCTCTGTGTGTCTATCTCTCTGCGTATCTATGTCTTTCTGTGTCTCTCTCTCTCTGTGTCTGTCTCTCTGTCTCTTTATCTCCCTCTTCCTTTCTCCTTTCCTTCTTTCCCTTCCACAAGGAGAAGCTTGAATCATATTACATTCAACAAATTCTATCATGTTCTCTTTAAAAATAATAGCTTTATATTTTCAAAATAATGCAAAGATAAAGTCATTATTGATCAGAGAAATGCAAATTAAGACAACTCTGAGATACCATTATACACCTCTAAGATTGGTTAAGATGACATAAAAAGATAATGATGAATGTTGGGGATATGGGAAAACTGGAACATTGATATATTGTTGGTAGAACTGTGAACGGATCCAATCATTCTGGAGAGCAATTTGGAACTATGCTCAAAAAGTTATCAAACTGCGTATACTCTTTGACCCAGCAGTGTTTCTATTGGGCTTATATCCCAAAGAGATCTTAAAGGAGGGAAAGGGACCCACAAGTGCAAAAGTGTTCGTTGCAGCCCTTTTCGTAGTGGCAAGAAATTTGAAACTTAGTGGATGTCCTTCAATTGGAAAATGTCTGAATAAATTATGCCATATGAATGTGATGAAATATTATTGTTCTTTAAGAAACTCTCTTCTAAATTAGGGCTTGACCCACATCTAACACCACATACCAAGATAAGATCTAAATGGGTTCATGATCTGGATATAAAGAGTGATTTTGTAAACAAGTTAGAGGAACATAATATAGTTTACTTCTCAGACCTGTGGAGATGGAATAAATTTATGTCCAAAGAAGAACTGGAACTTTTAATTGAAAACCAGATAGATAACTTTGACTATATTAAGTTAAAAAGTTTTTGTACAAACAAAATCAATGCAGACAAGATTAGGAGGGAAGCAATAAATTGGGAAATCATCTTTACATTTAAGGGTTCTGATAAAGGTCTCATCTCTAAAATATATAGAGAATTGTCTCATATTTATAAAAATTCAAGCCATTCTCCAATCAATAAATGGTCAAAGGATATGAACAGACAATTTTCAGAGGATGAAATTAAAACTATTTATAGTCATATGAAAAGGTGCTCCAAATCACTATTGATCAGAGAAATGCAAATCAAGACAACCCTGAGATACCACTTCACACCTGTCAGATTGGCTAAAATGACAGGAAAAGTTAATGATGAGTGTTGGAGGGGTTGTGGGAGGGCTGGGACACTGATGCATTGTTGGTGGAGCTGTGAACGGATACAGCCATTCTGGAGAACAATTTGGAGCTATGCTCAAAAAGTTATCAAACTGTGCATACCCTTTGACCCAGCAGCATTTCTATTGGGCTTATATCCCAAAGAAATCATAAAGGAAGGAAAAGGCCCCACATGTGCAAGAATGTTTGTGGCAGCCCTTTTTGTAGTGGCTAGAAACTGGAAATTGAATAGATGCCCTTCAATTGGAGAATGGCTGAATAAATTATGGTATATGAATGTTATGGAATATTATTGTTCTGTAAGAAATGACCAGCGGGATGATTTCAGAGAGGCCTGGAGAGACTTACATGAACTGATGCTGAGTGAAATGAGCAGAACCAGGAGATCATTATACACGGCAACAACAGTACTATATGATGATCAATTCTGATGGACATGGCTCTCTTCAACAATGAAATGTTTCAAACCACCTCCAATTGTTCACTGAAGAAAGCCATATACACCCAGAGAGAGGGATGCGAAATGTGGACCACAACATAACATTCTCATACTCCTTGATTGATGTTTGCTTACATTGTGTTTCCTTTATCTGATATATCGTTTGTGTAGATAAGATTTTTCTTGCACACCAATGATAAGTTTGGAAATATGTATACATATACTCGCTTTGCCAATATTTTAACATAATTAACATGTAGTGGATATCCTGCCATCTAGGGGAGGGGTGGGGAGTTGGGGGAAAAATTTGTAACGGAAAGCTATGTAAGGGTTAATGTTGAAGAATTACCCACACATATGTTATGCAAATAAAATAAAAATTAAAAAAAAAAAAGAAAAAGAAACTCTCTTCTTTTTCAGAGAGGCCTGGAGAGACTTGCATGAACTAGTGCTGAGTGTAGTGAGCACAACCACATCACTGTACATGGCAACAAGATTATACAATGATCAATTCTGATGGATATGGCTTTTTTCAACAATGAGATGATTCAGGCCAGTGCCAATGATCTTGTAATGGAGAGAGACATCTACACCCAGAGAGAGGACTATGGGAACTAAGGGTGTATCACAGCATAACATTTTTACTCTTTTTGTTGTGTTTTGCTTGAATTTTGTTTTCCTTCTCATTTTATTTTTTATTTTTTTACTTTTGGATCTGATTTTTCTTGTGCAGTGAGATAATTGCTTAAATAGTTATGCCTATATTGGATTTAACATATATTTTTAACTGTTTAACATTTATTAGGTTACATGCCATCTAGGGGAGAGGGTAGGGAGAAGGG
>JAJPUD010000016.1:976256-1030423 GCA_023553655.1 Myrmecobius fasciatus | reverse complement strand
AATATATGTATACATATTTATAAAATTATCTTGCTGCACAAGAAAAAATCAGACACAACCTACTCTTGAAAAACCAGGCTCTCAGTGATCACTGTTTCTCTTTCTAATGTTCACAAAGTATCCCTTTAATAACAATTTAAAATTTTACCATGACTCAAAATCAAGTTAGCCTATTCTTAGAAACTTTACTGTGTTCTCTGTATTAAAAAATTTTGAACACTACCAGGCTCCAATCCTGTGACACGTTCCATGAATATATGTATCAATATTTGTAGATTTCATCTGTCAAAGATATACATGTGTAACAATAAAGTGACATTGGTAGAGAAAGGCATTTTGGATAAATGTTTAAATGATACGTAAATTTGAGACATTATTTCAACTCAAAAGAGAGCTCACTTAAATCATCATGTGTGCCTAAAAAATTGCTCTGCAGACATTGTGCAGGTAAATTCTCTGTTCATCTAATTTTCACTCAAGTCCAAATAGCAAATGATAGAAATTGTTATTGTGAGTTCTAGTCCCAGCATGAATTTAGCCATCAAGAAGCGCTCTCTGTGACGAATGTCCTGGGTTCAGAAGCAATGTTCTTGCTTACTGTTACTAGAAACAATGTTCTGGGATGAAATCTGGCCTGATTCATCAGGTTCCAGGTGAGTTTTTTCAAAGGGTGCTTTCATCCCGTCAAACTTTCTGTATAATAAATATTCACCTTCTTTTCCTTATTCTGGAGATGGGGGTGGCAATGGGTGAAAGTTAAATATAATGGATTTTTTAAAAGATCTTTGGCATTTTGTTCCCTCTTATCAGCCCTAATATGTATCTTCCCTTCACTTATGGAAGCTATTTCCAAAAGAAAGCTTTGGGTCATTCAGTAAATCTTCTTTCTTTGGTGTCCTTGTCATGACCTCTGTAAAATGCCCTGCATTTCCAGCTCTGTAATTTAATTTGGTTCCATTAAACTCTATTAAATTCAACACAACAAACTTTGTTAAGTATATACTATGGCCCAGGTACTGTTCTAGGTTCCAAGGAGACAAAACAAAGCTAAAACAGGCCCTGTTTTCAGGATCCTACTTGAGATTGGAGATGGAATGAGTATATATTCATGTATACAAATAAAAACTGCTCAAAATACATACAAAGAAATGTATTTCATTGGTAGTCAATGAAGAATTCAATTTATTTTGTCCTAGCAATCTGGGGTCCAGTCAGTTAAAATAAACACATTTTGGGGGGTGAATCTAGTAACTTTGGGGCATTGGGAAAGGCATTATGAAGGAAGAGATACTCAAGGTAAACCCTGAATGCAAGAAGGGATTCCAAGAAGGAGAAGATGGATGGAAGGTATTGTTGTCAAGCACGGTTCTCCAGTTTGGTTAGAGCCAAGAGTGCGGGAAGGGGGACAAAATGATATGAGTCTGTGAAGGTGAGCCACAGGTAGATAGTGAAAGATTTTACTTGCCAAACAATTAGCTGCTATTTTTCTTTAACGTGAAAGTGAAGGAATGTGTCATGATTTGACCAAAAAAGTAATATTTCCAAGCTCAAAATCGTGTAGACTGAGAATGCAATATACAGGGAACAGAAGACAAGGTGGGGAGCAAGGTAGGAAGTACCCACTTCAGGAAAGATAAGGTGTACTTGAAAGGGTAGACATCTGGAGCATTGGCCCTGGGGCCCATCTTACCACTAACTACCTAGCTTTGTGTTTTGGCCAAATTACTTCATCACTCTCTGGATCACTATGTTCATCAATAAAATCAGAGGTGAAGCTAAATGAAGATTAAAGCTCTTCCCTACTCTAGCAGTCTATAGTCCAAGAGCCTCCTTCTGATTCTGACACTTTGAATTCAATGTCCCATAACTCCATGTCCCAAGATCCCTGCTAGCTCTGCCATTCTGTCTACTTCAGAGGATTTGAATTCTAAACACACACACACACACACACACACACACACACACACACCACCCCACACCACCCCACACCACACAAACACCCTTATGATTATTGTTGTAGATTCAATGGATTTAAAGGAAAGTGAATGTTTCTCTTAAGGCAGGATTCCAAAATTCTGAATCGTGACAGCAACAGCTGAAAGCTAAAGATAGACAGCCAAAACACTGCTATCTGTACATTTTCAGTTGTTGAAAAAGCAGTTATGGCATAAGTACCACGAACTATATCTGTATATATGAATATATATGTATATATGTATGTATATTATTCACTCCATAATAATTTATTTGGGAACCATAGACGCGATGATAGGATATATTATTATTATTATTATTATTTTTTGCTTTTTGCTGAGGCAATTGAGGTTAAGTGACTTGCCCAGAGTCACACAGCTAGGGAATGTTAAGTGTCTGAGACCAGATTTGAACTCAGGTCCTCCTGACTTCAGGGCTGGTGCTCTATCTACTGCACCACCTAGCTGCCCCCCACCACCTAGCTGCCCCGGATATATTATTTTCTACCTCAATAATAGATACAGGAGTTTCATAAGTGGTAATGGTTCTTCCACCTTACTGTGCTATGTCAAATGGGAACATATAAATATTTATATATGAATACATGCATATATATACATGCATATTTATTTTAATATGTATTGCAATCTGTTGTCCTCCATCTCTCATACCCTACTGCCCTGCTTCCCATCTTGAGAAAGCCCTAAATTGTCCCTGATCGACAGAGATTATAGGGCAAAACCAAGCCATTAGCCAGGTTGAGCAGAACTAACTCATCAGCACGCAGTGCATTTAACTGACTGTGAACAGAATCTGAATCCATCAATACCTCCAAGTTGGCACTGACTTTCCTAGTTTAAGAACAAATGAAAAGGATGTGATGGATTTGAGAGAGGAGTGGGATAAAAGCTAACAAAGAGATAGGAAAAAATGAGAGACATAAAAACACATAATCAAAAAAGTGCAAATCCTTCTACCCACTAGGGAGTTGTTCAGAGCAATTTCCATTACTGCACACAAAACTTCATTAGTTATAAAGAAATTTTAATCGATGCATTGTCTAGCAACACAAAATTTGATTGCGAATGAACTGCTCTTTAGAACCTAAAACATTATTATCTGAAAAGAAATAACGAATTAGTGACAAAATTTAATCAATATTTTCTGAAACTTTAACAATAGAAGACATTTTTTATGCTTTTCAACAACTAGAAAGAATATTGGCTATAGAGTCTGAAAACCTGCATTCACATCACATCTTTGATCTTTCTAACTACTGTGATCCATTGGACAAAACATTGAGGTCTACTGTGGTGAAAGATTAGACTAGATCTCAGTTCCCTTCATTGTATAGTGTAAGGAGGTTGAATTGGGTGGTCTCTTAGACATCTCTTAGCTTTACATTTATGATTCTATAAGAACTCAGTTTCTTTATCTGCAAAATGAAAGGGGCATAAAGCAATATGACATCATGGAAAGAACCTTAACTTGGAGTCAAATGATCTGCTGCTTTCTGCTGTATGACCTTGCAGCAGTCACTTCTCTTAAATCTGGAATCTAATTTCTTCACGTATAAAATGAGCATGCTGTTTGGCTAAGATGACCTTGAAAGTCTCTTACAGTTATAAATCCCATAAAGTGATGGTATTGTCACGATGGTGCATGTACCAATACTATTGTGTTGATTTTGTATGGTACAATATCTATGGTATTGTAGTAAAATAACTGTTCTTGGTCCGACCAGGTGATTGAGGACATTTTCACCTCTAAATCAGTTAATCCATGACAGCTGCGCTCAGATCCATGATGAATTGCTTAACAGATGGGAAGACTTTAGAGCTATAAAGGCTGGCTGGTTCTCTGAAATTGATCATATTTCCCAAATCACCTGATGTTAGAGAATTGTTGTTTCCTGCAGACACTTTAACTCATTCATTTCATCTGAAATAATATTCTAACCACTTCTTACCTGTATTGAGGAACAAGGAAGATCAATTCCAGAACTATTTTGGTTTTCACCTATCTGTCACGGGGAAATGTCCATATGAATGGCCTGTGGATATTCCCATTTACAGTATAGCTTGCCTTTCCCCAGAGCCATCAGTCCCCAAGATTTGCTCACTAACCCCCCCATGTGCCAAGCATTTGAGGGCCCTTTCTCCTAAACACTTTTCTTAGAATTTCTAGGTTTCTTCAAAGCTTGCCTCAGCCATGACCTTGTACACATGACCTTTCCTATTCTCTCTAGCTGTTGAATAAAACAATAATAATAACACTTTTTATATTTCTGTGTTAAGTACTATTTATCATGGATGGTTCAAAGAGCTTTACAAATATCTGATTTTGATCCTCACAACAGCCTTGTGAGGTCAGTGTTATTAAAATTCCCATTTTATAGATGAGGAAACTAAGACTTAGAGATGAAGCTACTTGCCTAGGAGCATATAGTTAGTAAGTGTCTGAGGCCAAACTCGAGTCTTTTAAACAAACATATGTAAATGTTTCATCTCAAGCAATCAATTAAAATTTAAAATCATATGAATAAGTCCTTTATCAATTTAAAGCACAGGTTTGGTATCATTGCATAAAAACAGATGGCATCACCCAGGAATATCTTGTGTTTGGTTGATATGAATCAGTTACATCTTAGGTGCTGGAAGGCCCTGGGCCTGGAATCATTAAGACCTATATCCACATCCTGACTCAGACACTAACTAGCTGTATGACCCCAGGCAAGTCTCTTTACCACTATTCATCCTTTTCCTCAACTGTAATGACAGCACCTACTTTCCAAGGTTGTGGTGAGTATCAAATGAATTAATATTTGTAAAAATACATTGATCACAGTATCTAGTACATATTATTGCTATGTAAATGCTAATTGTTGTTGCTATTACCACTCTGTGGTTTGGAATCATTCATTAAACAGGAGACTGGTTGAGTGATGAAAGAACTCCATCCAAATCCCGGAAAGGGAATTACCTTGGGAGAATAGAGAATACACCCTCTGACTATTTGAGTTTGGGAGATCACTAAGAACCACAAGTGGTCCAACTAGGAACTGAAGACAATGCTAGTGGTTGCTAGACCAGACATGGCCAACAGAAGAAGTATCTACAGACTGATGTGAAATGAGAGTTACCTGAGTATAGTGACAGTGTCAGGTAGTGAGATTCCAGGTGACAAAGAAAGATCTAAGCCATGGACTCTAAAACATCCCACATCCTCTGTTCCACAGAGAAAGGTCCACCTAGGGATAACTTCACTGAGGGCTCTGAGAAGGAAGAAACTGCCTTGTGGTAACCAGTACTGGCAAGACATCTTTGGTTACATTTCTTCTTTACACATCTATCTCACTATTGTTTTTATTTAAAAGTTTGAGCCCACTCTCCCAAGGATTGAGCATTTCTGTGCTAAGGGAAAGTACAATGCCAGTTTAGAGGCATTTTTCTATAACTTATTATTCATTATATATATATATATATGTTCATATATATCTTATATATTCATTATGACATTATTATTAAAGATACTTTCTAAAAGGGAATTATCAAGCTGACAAATGATGGGAAACAGAGGAAAAGGTGCTAGTTGAATAGAAGTGCTATAAACCCCTGATCCCTAAAACCCTGATGAGATAGTGTTTAGATAATTTCTGGGAACTCTGACCACAGAGACAAATACCAGTTGGAGGAATGGAGGGAGAGAGGATCCTATATTTATATTTATATGAAATACAGAGAAGAAAGTTAATCTCAGAGGCAGGAGAGACTTGGGATCCTCTTTGTGCTCCCAACAATTTTCTAAGACTATGAGTTGCCAAACTAGCCACTTTCTGCATCAGTGGAAGGAATTTTCTCATCTAAAGTCAGTTTTTTTGGAATCACGAAATTGAAGGTCCAACCTAAAGTGTATGCATGTGTACACACCAAACATATATTTTTAATGATGGTGCTTCCTACAAAAACAATGAATATATACATATATACATACATACATACATTCATATATATATATATTTAATTAGGTAAACAATTAAGTCAATTCTAATGTATATGTACATCTATATAGGGTATCTCATAAGCAGATCAGAGCCTAAAAACTAAACTAAGACTTTTGGGCCATTTGCTGAATAGATTATATATAGTAATATTCAAATTTGTTTTTGAAGACTTACTATCTAGTCCAGTTCTTGGCACACAACAAGGGATTATTAAGCTAGTGAGTGGAGATATAGAAATCAAAACTAAAGATTTTCTCCTCTCAAAGAGCTTAAATTCTCTTGGGTAAAGCAACACATAGGCATAAAAGGAAACACTATATACATACAAGGAAAATGCATATTAATGAAGGGTGACGTGCATTTCAGTTTGATCCCAGCCTTGTCTGTATGCTCCTTAGCACAGACAGATAGAACAGCAGACATGAGCTAGTGACCTATGAGCTGGTACCATGATTGGGAAGGATGCAATCTTTCAGAAAACACAAAGGTAACATTATGTACAGAGCGGTGATTCACAGAAGAAACAGGAAGTTAGACAAAGACAGAGAGGAAATCTGGAAAGTATAGGCTTTAACAAGCTTGCATTCACTATCTTCCTCATTCTGCTCCCCAGCCTCCCACCTCACCCCCCCACAAAGGAAGGGGAGATTTAGGAAGATGGTAAGTGAATAATGAAAAGGCAAGACAAATTCCTTTTTTTTTTAAACTAATTCTTCTAGTGGGAACACCCAGCAGCTGTGAAGAGCTTCAGTTCTAATATCCCAAGCTGAGTCACTGAGTACTGAGAATGGGGATATCCCTTTTAATAGAAAGTAAGCAAAATGTTCTTTCAACTGGTTCTCTACAATTCTAGCTGCTCATGGTCCAATGCCCTGCACACAGGTGGGATCAAGCAAATATTGGATAATATTAATGACTATGGAGGATGGGCAGGAAAGGAAACATAGACAATGTCAGTAGATTTAAGGGACTCCTTTAAAAAAAGAAAAAAAATGATATTTTTAAGTATTTATATTCAAGACCCAGATAACAGAAAAGAATATAGTACCACTGAGAAACCCCCAAATCTGTACCGAGCTTTAAAAGATTCAATATTCACAACACGGTTCTGTTGTCAAGGAGACTCATGGTAATCATAGTAATTCTTCTTTCAATACTAAGCTATCATTTCTACTGTCCAAAAACACAGCATTATAATTAAGAACGATTTTCCTATATACTATATTATAGTTCCTAACGAGTATTCTTGACCTGATTCGTTTTTTTATTATTATTAAGATTATCATACGCCCAAATGCAGCATCCTCTTCCAAACAGGAGATTTGTATTTAACAAGAATAATTAAGTGTCTGTATTTGAGAATCTTATTTGAAAACAAATTAAAACTTCACAAAATTGAATGGCAATCAAATCAGAGGCTATTCTAAAAGGATATGAGTTCTAAACCCAGAGCCAATTGTTGCACCTCAAACTGGGTTCTCTCTGCTCTTCAGGGAAGCGTCCATGCTAGAGATATTGTGCAAAGGTGACATAGAAATAAACAAAGTTCAAGTCAGAGCAATGTGCTCTGGAAGGGTGCCCACTCATGACCTCAATGTGGAGGACCATTTGTTCCATAGATCTGGCATACATCCAATATTATATATTTATTTTAGAATACACAAAAAAATGGTGTTGACATTGTTACATTCTTTTTCACAAGATTCTCCATCAGTAGACTTCTTCCCTTACTAGGACTCAAAGAACATTTAGTTGGGAAGTACCCAACTCTTCCTTTAGAGGTTAGATGTGAACCCAACTCTTAATTAGTATGCCTTCAAGAAAATCTCTGAGAAATAGGCTTTGCTTTTCTCGAAGATTTCCAAGGAGTCTTATTACCTCTTGAAATAACATATTCCATTTTAGGAGAGCACTGGTTATTAGGGCAATTAATTAGTGAAATGGGTAGAACAGTAGATTTTTAGAGGGCTGAGTTCAAATACCTTAGTTCACAAAAGAGGTAGTCCTTGTCCTTGTTTATAAGGAGACACATTCAGAAATGTTCCTACTATATTTTGCCTTCACCAGATTGCTCCCTCTATCATTACCACTCTCTTGCTTATCTTCAAAATCTTCCCATCTCCCAAATGCTGTCCTACCATGTACAAGTATCCTCATGTCTCATCCATCTTCAAAACCCCTCACTTAATTCGTCCACCCTCACTGGCCATCATCCTGTATCTTTCCTGACTTTTGTGACTGAACTTTCTGAGATGACTGTCTACAAAATGCGCTTCCACTTTTTCTCTTCTTCTTAGCTCTTCAGAGTCATCACCAACAGTTTTCTGCTTACCCAAATGCAATAAAACTTCATGGAGGCACCCTCACATCAAACATTAACATTTAATAGACTATGTGATCATATAAAGAAGAGACAGACAGGATGCAAGAGTAACAAAGGCAACGTGTGACACAGAGTGCTGGACTGATCACAGACTTATCTTTTCCAAGCTAAATATTCAGTCAACAAAAGTGATAGCCCCAAGGCAAAATGACTACAAGAAGACTTAATGCTCACAGACAGATTAGTGTGCTTCTCTGAGCAAAAACAGTTTGTTACTAATTTGGAAGGAAAGTTGAGCCAATATATGACTGGCATCAATGGAAGAGAAAAGGAAAGGGCAGCTTTCAGTGATTTGATGTACCAGAATTGCATTTGCCTATCTGGGTCAGAACATTTGTAAACTTCAAGACTGGTTTGATAAAAATGAGAGTGAAATTCAGAAGCTACTAAATGAAGAATGAAAACTCCTTAAGATTTACCAGCAGGATAGTTTATCCATCTCTAAGAAGGCAGCATTTAACTCCAACAAAAGTAATGTACAAATTAAACTCTTGGCTCAGTAAGGCAGAAGAAATCCTATTTTATATTGATAGTAACTATCCATAGAACTTTTATGATGCCTTGAAAGCTGTTTATGGACCAAAGACATATGGTGCCTCTCAAATACTCAGTGTTGTTGGAACCACGTTGATTAGTGATAAGATCATGATCCCAGAGAGATGGGTAAACACTTCTATAGTTCTCTCAACAGACCATCATCAATCAATGCTAAAGCCATCTAACATTTACCTCAGGTGGAAGTCATTCCCTCTTTACAAAAATTTCCAACTGAAGAAGATGTTTTGAATGACATTAGACTCCTCTCCCATATCAAAGCACCTGGTTCTGTTTCTATTCCAGCTAAGTTATACAAGGGGGGGAGTCCATTGCTCACACAAAACCTAACTGAAATTTTCCAGCTTATATGGCAAAAGGAGGTTATCCCCCAGGATTTCAAGGATACCTCTACTGTCCATCTCTATAAAAGTAAAGGAAATATATTGCCCTGTGACAATCACAGGGTAAGGGTCTGGGGAGTGTCTCTGTCTTAGTCACTGCTAGCAAGATTCTTGCCAGAGTCCTCCTTCACTTGGAAGATGGCCATCTACTTGAAAGTCAGTATGGCTTCATAAAGGGCCAAAGAACTGTCAATATGATCTTTGCTACTCAACAATTCCAGGAGAAATGCCAAGAGTAGAACAGAGGTCTGTACACAACATTCGTAGATCTGTTCAAGGCCTTTGATACTTTCAGTCATGAGGGCTTGTGGAAAATTATGCCAAAATTCATTTGCCCAGAGAAGTTCAGCAGTATTGTACATCAATTTCCCAACAGCATGCTTGCCTGGGTTCTGATAATGGATGATGCCCTTGTACTTTCTCAGTCACCAATGGAATGAAACAAGGCTGTGTGCTTCCTCCCATGCTTTTTAGCATGATGTTTTCTGCCATGTTGCACATGCCTTCAACAAGGATGAAAACAACATCAAGATCAAGGATTGCACTGATGGTGAATTCTTCAACTTGAAAAGGTTTACAAGCCAAGACCAAAACAGAGGGAGATGATGGTAACCTGAAGGCAGCCTCTAAAGTCATGATGCAACAAATCATGGATCAATTTTCTGCTGCTTGTGTTAATTTTGGCCTGGCAATTAACACCAAGAGAACACAAGTGCTCCATAAGCCAGCACCACACCATTCATATGTGGAACAACTGATCACATCAAATGGAGAACTTTTGAATGCTGTGGATAACCAGTTCACTTACCTTGGCCGGATGCTTTCCAGGGATGTCCACATTGATAATGAGGTTGACAAATGCATTACCAGAGCTAGCTCAGGGTCTGAGAGGCTCTGAAGGAAAGTGTGGGAGTGAAGAAGTATTAGACAGACTGCCAAACTGAAGGTCTACAGAGCCATTGGGATACCTTCATTGTTGTGTGCTTGTGAAACCTGGACAGTGTACCAGTGCCATGCCAGGAGACTGAATTACTCCATTTGAATTGTCTTAGGAAGATTCTGAAGATCCTCTGGTAGCATAAGCTACTGGATTCTGAAGTCTCTCCTCCACCTAAACTGCCAAGCTTCCAACTCTACTGCAAAGAGCACAGCAGCACTGGGCTGGCCCCATTTCTCTAAAGCTATTATTCAAAGATTATTTTATGGAAAACTCACACAGAGTATATGCTTACATGGCAGTCAGAAAGGACACTCTCAAGGTGTCTCTTGTGGGACATGGGAGATGCTGACACAGGACTACCAAGCATGGCCATGCCTTCATCAGAGATGTGCTGTATAAGCAAAACATAACAGAAGTAGCTCAAAAGAAATGAGATGTGCAAAATTAGGGGATGCTTGCCCCAATTGTTCATGAGGACTATTTGTGCCCAACTTGTGCTAGTGTTCAGAGCTCAGTCGGACCCACTATGTCTCTAACATAGTGATGTCATTCTGGTCCTTCTTGAGAAGAAAGGAAATAAATGAATCACTTTAATGTTTCATTTCATCTAACTAAAGTGTGTACAAGAACTTCATCTCTGATATTTGAAGAAGTAAGCATCATTGCCAAGGGGCAAACATATCTGATCTTTCACTCAATAAAGATCTCTTATGTTCCAGTCACTAACTTAGGTGCCAGCAATATAGCAAGCAGAACCAAATAATCTCTACTTTCAAAGGTCTTCCCATCTATTGAAGGACAATGCAAATAAGCACAGAAACAATCGTAAAAGCCTAAGATGCTACTTCAAAGGGGAAGAGTAAGAGCATGTTTTGTGTGCAGGAATGGGCTCCTTCCTTTGGAGCTGATTCTTGAACAGTGAGTGAAGGGCAATAATGGAGGATAAACTCAGAAACGCAGGTTTGGACTAGGCAATGGCCTTCAAAGATCATCCATGGAATTGTTATTTCATACTAGATGCGATAAGGAACCTCTCCCAAAATGAGTCAGTACTAGCTAGGATTATTTCAAGAAAAGTAATGAAAGCAGCTATGGAAAAATGGACTACAAGATGAGGTGAAATATGGCCCAGAACAAGAATCTCCACAAATAAAACCTTAATGGGGCTGGAGAAAATTAAGAAAGTCGGCTTTTGATTGCAGCTGTGGGCCTGGTCTGGAAGAGAATTACCAGAAGGAATTGTCTGTGCTTTATAAAGGTAAGATCGATTAGGTAATCAATCAATGTCAGCATGAGATCCTACTAAAGATCAAAGACACACTGCTCCTTTTTTCTTACCAACTCATTTACAAATTGCTTTCAAGAATATTCTTTTTGTGGCTGTTGCTCCAACACCTGCTACGTCAAGATAAAATATATCTGGAGCCATATTCTTATCAGTTGTTTTGCCTGCTGGCCTCTTACCTTAGAATCCACCATTGCCCTGGTCAACATGAACCACATGTGGTTCACTATATCGATCTATCAAGAAACATTTATTAAGTGCCTACTGTGTGCTGGACACTGCACTAAGCACTGGCTTCCCCGGTCATGCTCTACTTTATTCCCAGACTTCCTATGCAATATCAATCCAATATCACCTTGCTATATCTCTCCCTTCCACCTTAATCCTGCTTTCTATTTCCATAATCCAAATAAAAGGAACACTATCATTTCGACAGAAAATTTATTGCCCAGCAACTCCAACTGGCATCCTAATAACTTTTCAAACCCAAATGCCCCTCCTCAGCCAGCACTCTCTTTTAAGTACTGTCTCATCCTTTGAAAAAATAAACTCCTTAAACACCTCCCTCTCTGCGAAATGTGGACCACAACATAACATTCTCATACTCCTTGACTGATGTTTGCTTACATTGTGTTTCCTTTATCTGATATATCTTTTGTGTAGATAAGATTTTTCATGCACAACAATGATAAGTTTGGAAATATGTATACATATATTCGATTTGCCAATATTTTAACATAATTAACATGTAGTGGATATCCTGCCATCTAGGGGAGGCGTGGGGAGTTGGGGGGAAAATTTGTAACGGAAAGCTATGTAAGGGTTATTGTTGAAGAATTACCCACACATATGTTATGCAAATAAAATAAAAATTTAAAAAAAAAAGAATAAAGGGCAAACAATAGCAAAAAAAAAACACCTCCCTCTCAAATCTTTTACAAAGATAGATGAAAAGATTCCAACATTCATGGAAAATTTATGTGTGTGTGTTTGCATACACATATATACATAAATATAATTGTTTCTATGCCTTAGTACATTTTGCATTTTACATTTCTTTTTTTTTTCTTTTAACAAAAGTTCTTTGTTAAATGAGATAGTTTTCTAGGATGGGGAAGATTGAGGGGCAAATTTAGGCAAATTATTTTAAAAATAGAAAGTAAGTTACTTTTCCCCTTGGACGCCTGGTACCCAATATAAAAAATATAAATGTAAATAATATATGCTTAATAAATGTTTGTTGATTGATTGACTGAATGAGATCTTAAAGATCATCCCTCTCAGCCTCTTCATAGAAGAGGCAATTGTGGCCCAAGGAAGGGAAGAGCTTAAGGGGCATCAGCTATAAGTGGAAGGGCTAGGACTTGAACCCAAGCCCTCTGTCTCAAAATCTATATATCCACCCACAAAATCAAACTGTGTGAACTTTAATGAACTCTAATTACATTAAAATTCAAGGCTTCAAGGTTTTGCAGTTTCTTTAGTATCCTCTACTAACAAATCACAAATTACTATGATTTGATAGAGTTTTAAGGGTTGCCATGAAGAAAATAAAATATATAACCATGACCTTATAACATCTTTGAACTCAGATAATCATATCTTCAGAGACTTCAGATTGAATAGGTAGATAAAAAGGAAGGAAGGAAGGAAGGAAAAAATTTATAGAAATAAAGATAAATAGGCATATATATGTATACAAAGACAGATTGAGATTGAGAGACAGAGAAAGAAAAAGAAGAAAAAGAGAGAGAAAGAAAGGAAGAAAGGGAAGGAACGAAGGAAGGAAGGAAGGAAAGAAAGAAAAAGAGTGAGATTCTATGACAGGACAGTCTTGAATTCTTTTTTCTCTGGTACATCTTACTAGATCTTGTATTCCTATTGTTGTGTCTTTGAAGAACACAGAAGTGACAAGGAAGATGAGGTTTTGAATAACTTGAGCAGGGAAATTTCCTATGATGTTTGTTTAAAAAAATGCCCCGAATGACCACTTTTTGATGACTTTTTAATGGAATATCCAGTTATAGAGATGGAAGCTTATTGTGAAATGACCTGTGAGCCCCCAGAATTTTTTTAAAAGTATAATAAATTTATATCTGTGTGGAGCCTTAGAAGTCATATAATCCAATCCTATTATTCTACTCAGGAGGAAACTGGGGCATGATATCCTAGATTTAGATCTTAAAGAGCCCCATAATATTAGAAATAAGCAAAGAGAAACCTAGAGAGCATAAGTAACTTGCATTCAATGATGCAGCTCGTAAGTAGCTACGGTTCCAGTTGCACCCAGGTCTTCCTAATTCTGTTTAGTGCCCTATCTATGATGCCATTCTTTGAAGTGATGTGACTTGTTCAAGGTACGAGATTTCATAAATGGCAAGGGCAGAATTTGAACTCAGATTCTATGACTCCAACATTCTTTTCACTGCTCCCTAATTAACATTGTCTGTAATAGGCAACCAGTCCTATGCTTAGTTCTACTACTTAACATGGCACATTTTAATAGCAAGTGATATGAAGAAATCTTTTTATTCCTCGCACTTTCCTATCCTGATACTATCATCCCTCTCCGATATTACTAAAGTTTGGCATGGAGAGCCAGGGTTCATTCCAGGCTCTCAGAAACCATGAGTGAAGAACACAATCTCTTGTAGGTTGGTTCCTAAGCTGAAAAGGTTCCAGGTATGGGCTCAGCAACAGAAGGCAGAGCTATTATTATTCCAGAATTTCTCTAGCTACAGTTGGCAAAGTTCATCATCAACAACACACCATTACAAGATTTTAGGGGTAGAGGTAACTTTAGATATTATTGAACCCAAATTTTTCCTCATTGTATCGATGTGAAAACAGGCCTGGAGAAATATGATGATTTGCCCAAAGTCACAAAATCCATGGCGGAGACAACACTAAAACCCAGATTTCATTGTGAAATCATCATAATTGATCCATTTAACTTCAGAAAAAACATAAGACACAGCCTTGCTTTGTGAGAGTTTTGGACAGAGATCCACAAGGTGGTTGCCATTCATGTAACTTATTAATATGGAACTATAATATTAGTAACTGTGCTCTTTGCTATTTTGATAGGGATATTATAGGAAAGTCATGAAATAAATTTCTGAATCAGTGAGGTGCTCTTGTAGATAGATATTTGCAATTAAAATCAGGAAGACCTAAATTCAAGTCCAACCTCAGATACTTATTAGATACACACAGATACCCAACTGTGTGACCCTGTCCAAGCCACTTCATTTCTGTTTGCCTCATTTTTCTGAAGGGTAGAATGAGAATAATAATAGCATTTACTTCCCAGAGTTGTGAGAGTCAAATGAGATAATATTTGAAAATACTCAGCACCATCCTGGCACATAACAGACAGTATATAAAAACTATTACGACTACTACTATTAGTATTATTTCTCTTATTATAATAATATTAAGATACATTAAATCACCTGTTAGTCTATCAGCCAATTACTTATATACCATCAACAATTTCTTTTCCAAAGCCATTGTTTTCTTTTCTGAATAATCCCTATTTAGTAACTCTTCCCTCATATTTGGTAATTACTGAGTTTGGACATAGGGATATTACTATTCATTTCCACAATGTCTTTGGGGAGAAGGGATGTTCTTGTCTTAATCAGAATCTTCAAAAAAAAAAGATTATGTACACAAAGAAAGAAAATAATAAGATACAAAGAGGAGGAACTATTTCTCTCCACGGGGCCAACCCTGGTTTTCTTGGCCACAGGATAAATGGAGCTTAAGACTAAAGTTGTCATGTCATTTAATTAGCTGGCATTGAGAAGCTAAGGATAACAGGATCACAAGATCCTAGATTTAGAGTTAATGGGGACTTCAGAGACCATCAAGCACAACCCCTGCATTTCTGCCCAGGTAAATGACTTGCCCTAAACCAAACATCTATTAAGTGTCCAAAGCAGGATTTGAGCCCATCACCCTAACTCCAAGTCCAGTACTTTATTCACTGGCAGGCTGCTTCTTAGGGAATTTTCATTTCTGTCTTTCTTTACCCAAAGGTTTCATATTACAAGGCACTTTGCTTTAGGGAGGTCAAATAAACCCAAGTTAGGAAAAGAAAAAAAAAAGATGGCATACCCATACTTTGGCAATGGCCTCAGAGTAGTCTGTGTTAAATCATTTGGGCCTCTCTAAATATGGTCCTGGAATGGGTTCAATGCCATACAAGAAAGGGTATGCGTCCCTTCTCATTTGTATTAATTTGTTTTGCAATGACAAGGTTTCCAAAATCCCAATGAGCTGATCCCAGGATCAGAATAATGAAACCTCCCTCTCTCTGCTTGGCAGAAAGAGGGATCCTGGCTTTTTTCCAGCTGTCCCCCATACCTGGGATGCTCTATCTCCTCTCCTCGGCCTTTTTAAGCTTAAGCTTAAACCCCATCTTTTGCAGGGAGATTTCAGCTGCTAGTGTCTTCTCTCTACAGTTCCCTCTCATTTTCCCAGTATAATATGTTGGACACACTTAGTTGCTCATGTGCTGACTCCCCAGTAGAATGGGATCTCTTTGGGTACAGGGTCTGATTTGGTCTTTTCTTTGTATCCAAAATACCACAGTGGCTTGCACATAATAAATGCCTCCTAATGCTTATTGACTGACTGATTACAGGGACAGCATGTCCTTTATATAGACTAAGACAAGTACCATTTCAGCTGTTTTGACCCAACTTTTTTGTGGCGGTCATGAGGACATTTTCAGGACCTGATGGCAGATAAGAGGGATAGCCCTCATATAGCCCCGACAGTCAAAATAGCAAAATGTGTCCAGGCTTGAGCCATTTCACATGTTGAGGATCTGATTGTCTTATTGGTAAAAATAAAAGGGTAATATCTATGGCTCCTCCAGCTATAGATCTTTCTTTTAAATTTTATTGATGCTTTTTATTTTTGAAACATATGTAAGGATAATTTTTCACCATTGACCCTTGTAAAACCTTGTGTTCCAATTTCCTCCCACCTTCCCCCCACCCCTTCCCCTAGACGGCATGTAATCCAATATATGTTAAACATGGTAAAAATATATGTAAATTCAATATAAGCACACATTTATACAATTTATCTTGCCGCACAAGAAAAATCAGACCAAAAAGGAAAAAAAAATGAGAAAGAAAATAAAATGCAAGGAAACAACAACAGAAAGAGTGAAAATGCTATGTGTGAACCACACTCAGTTCCCACAGTCCACTCTCTGGGTGTAGATGGCTTTCTTCATCATAAGATCACTGGAATTGGCCTGAATCATCTCATTGTTGAGAAGAGCCCCATCAATCAGAATTGATCATCGTATAATCTTGCTATTGTCATGTACAATGATCTCCCGGTTCTGCTCATTTCACTTAGCATCAATTCACGTAAATATCCCCAGGCCTCTCTGAAATCATCCCGTTGGTCGTTTCTTCCAGAACAATAATATTCCATGACATTCATATAGCATGACTTATTCAGCCATTCTCCAACTGATGGGCATCCATCATTCCAGTTTCTTGCCAATACACAAAGGGCTGCCACAAACATTTTTGCACATGTGGGGCCCTTTCCTTCCTTTAACATCTTTTTGGGAAATACAGCTGTAGATCTTTAAAAATATATTTTTGGAATAAAGTATTTTAAAGTAGCATCTATCACATATATAGATATATGTATATATGTGAATATATATATACAGGTATATATGTATATACACATATATATAGTATATTAGTATGATGGAACTCTACTGTGCTAGAAGAAATGATGAGATCAGTGATAAATGGTAAGACTTTCACAAAATAACAAAGCAAAATAAAGAGAGCATTGTATACAGTAACAGCAACAACTTTGAGCAAAAAAGTCATTTTGACTTTTATAAATACCCAAAATATCTATAAAGGACATATGAAGAAAAATACTATTTGAATCCAGAGGAAAAAATATGATAAATAGAAGCATGTGTAGAATAATCTTACATTTGTATGTATAAATACATACATACACTCTTATTTGTATTTAATGGTGGCCATCTCTAGGATGGTAGTGGGAGAGAAAAAGAAAAATATTTCCAAGATAATTTGGCTGTATGTTAGAAAGGAATAACATGTTTTGCATAGTAAATTTGCAGTTCCATGCACGATTATTTTTTATTATACAATATTATGGAAATCCTTGTTTTATTTTATAAATTAAAAAAATTAAAATACAAAAAAGTGATCTTTAGAAAGGGACATTTTCTCAGTACTAACATGAATATATCATAACAACAATCCAGAATGAGGTAAAGGTCAAGATTTGCTGACGGGACCCTGGATGATCTAGATCTGTCTAGATTTCTAAGCAGTCTATGTTCTGAGACAGAGAAGAGGTACAAGTTGGTGGAGGTGTCAAATACTCAGGAGGATGCTCCCAGACAATAGAAGCCTGGGCTTCCACACATGATACAAGCTTAGCCCTTCCCGATTCCTGCCCCGTCTGACTCAGCTCTTTGTCTTCGACTTCCTCAACTCCCACATAAGAAAACACTTCCCATGGTGCTGATTTCTTCTCCAATGAAATGGCCATTGTGACAGACACTTCCCTCATGGGTCCTGTCAGTCCCTGCCTACCCCTCAGTCAGACCAGGGTACAATAATATCTAATATTCCATTCAACATACTGATCATTAGAGAGATCTTCAGGCAGATGCTCAACCATCTGTCTACAACAATTAACCCTCAAAAGCTGTTTATAAATGATAAACTGAGAAACTCTGAGGTCAAGAGCTTTGCCAGGATTGTACATTTCAGTGAAAGGACATTGGTTCCAGTGCCCATGAAAACCCAGTTACTTCTACAGCAATCAACCAATCAGCAGTCACAAAGCACCTACTATGTGCTAGACACTATGCTAGTTGTTAGAGACACAATGACAGGGAGGAAATAATCCCTGACTTCAAGGAATTTCCATTCTAGCGAGGAGACAACATCTAAATATATGGGAAAATAGAAAATACAAAATTAAGAATGAAAACAATATGTATATTGTACTTTAAGGTTTATAAGGTTTGCAGATTTAAGCTCATTTTTACCTCTACAACCTTGGGAAGTAGATGCTATAATTATCCTCACATTACAAATGAGGAAACCAAAGGAGACATAGATAAAATGACTTGCCCAGGATGTGAGTGGAAAATCTACATTTGGGATATCGGTTATAAAGAGGCTGTGATTTGCCCACACAAATTTGCCCAAATTGGAGGGAATTTGATCCTGGGTTTTCTGTCTCCTGATCCAGCCCTACTTCAAATAGACTACATTTTTAAAAATTAACAATCTAATTTGTTAATAAAAATGCCTTCTCTGAGATTAGAATGGAGGAGAATATATTTGCTCTCAAGAGCTTTTCTCCCTGCATTTACTGATATAATTGTGACTTTTGTTGTATCTGTCATCAGCATATTGCATCGTGCTTAGAGAATTTCTCATTTTGAACCAAGCCCGACTTCCTGGCTTTCTGTCAGACTCTTTGAATGTACTGTTGTTGCCTCTTTAAATATCTGCTTATAAATATTTTAGATTAAGAGCATCATATTGATCTATAGATATCTTCATTTACTTGGGGTCCTCATTAAGTGCATAGGGCTAGATGAACAAGATTGCATCTTCTGGATACAGAATGACCATGAATGTCATCATCTGGATAATCTGGCAACTTTAATTGGTAGCACATTTAGTAGTTTTCATCTTCAGATTATAATACAAAATATAGCAAAAACCCAAAATACAGTATTTTAAACTTTGCAAAGCCATTCAAATGCATCATCTCATTGAATCCTCACAATTACCCTTTAAGCAAGGTTTCATCATTCCCATTTTATAGATGATGACACAAAGGATCAAGGGGTTAAATGATATACCCAGAATCACACGGCTAGTAATCAGATGAAGCGGGATTTGAATACAGCATTTACATAAAAGGATGGAAGGATGAGAAAAAGACAGACAGGTAAAATAGGAGCCAGACTGTGAAGAGCCTTGACCAGAATTAGGAGCTTCCCTTTTATTCTCCGTGTCATAGACTCTTTAAAAGGTTTTGAATAACAGGGAGACATGGTCATGGTTTCAAAGATTTCAAAGATGACTGTTGGAGAGGGAAGAATAAAAGGCAGGTCAATTGGAAGGCTATTGGAGGAGACTAAGCAAAAAGAATGGGGTTCTAAAGTAGGATAGTTGTAATGGGCTTGGAGAGGAGGGAGCAAGAATGGAAGGGAGATAGTAGGGAGCTGGAGATAGGGCTAAATTAAATAGAATGAGCATACAGTCCAGTCATTAAATCACCACAGAATTGTAAGTCATTTCTATACAATGGAGTCTCCTAGTCGTGCCTTATGCCTTCTAGGAATACATGGAAAAATATGTTTATTTATATATCTATACTGTATATACACATACGTATAAACGTACAGTCATGCCCTTTTTTCTGCTTCCTGAGGGGAGGTAATCTGGTTAATCTACTGCCTTTTTCAAGTCTTGTAATATTAGCTCAGCCACAGAAATGGGGCAGAAGGGCTGCTAGGATCTTCTGGAGGATGCAAGACAGGAGATCCAGAATGTGCCATTATTTCTTCATTGTTCCCCTGTTGTCACTTTTCATTCTTTTGCTGTTGTCAAGGATATCTGATGTGCTGACAATGGCATCCTCCCCAAGCACTGTCAGAAATTATCATACTTTGCTTTTCATCACTTCAGCGCGTCCCACACTCGACACACTCATTCCAGATGCACAGGGAAGTTTTCTTCCAACTGAGCTCATGGAGATATGGGTTTCAGCAACAGCGGTGAATTCTCACACTTTCTTGGACCCAGATTTCTTCTCAAGCAGCATATTATCATGGCATAGCATTTCACTCAGAGCTAGGAAATCTAGATTCAGATGCTGCCTCTCATTCGCCAGCTTGGTCATTTTAGACAGATTATTAAGTGTCTTTGAGCCTCATCTGTAAAGTGGGGGAAACAAAGCTTGCCCTACCTATCTCCCAGGGCATAAAACATGTTCTTTTAGAAATGTGAGTTGTTCTTATCTATAAACTAAAATTGTTTTTTAAAAAGCTTATCTCCACCTAGTGGGGAAAAACACTGCTCTGTTCAGAAAACCCTAGTTATTCAGCTAGCTACTACTTTCCTAAGAAATATATTTAAAATAAAATACAGTAGCATCACTTGGAAAATAAAAAGGCAAGCTGATTAACAAAAACTAGCTGTCATTCCCCTCTCCCCATCAAACACCAAGGAATGACTTCTCATAGTTAATCCATTGTTTGCAAAGGCCATGGAGGAAGAGTTTTGTAAGATGAAGGTCAGAGTCAACAGACATTTGTTAAGAGGTAACTCTGTGCCAGACACTGAATGGAGTTCCAAGGACAGAAACAAAATGACAAAATCAGTCCCTGCCCCCAAGGAGCTCCTAATCTAAGGGGGAGACAGCACCTGCATAACTAGCTCTATCCAAGGCACATAGAAACTGTATCTCAATCTTAAAAGGAAAGACCAATGGTGGTGAAACACTCCCCTTTGAAGGAAGAGCAGGATTAGGGAATTCATGAATTTCAGGATCTCAGTGATCCTCTGGCCCAATCTGCCTGAATCAGAACCCCTCCATATCTATCAGACTCCACAAGTAGGCTTCTGGCCTCTGCTTAAAGATCTCCAGGGATGGAGGACTCATTACCTCTGTAAGGAGTCCCCTTCTACAGAGACGGTGCTTGACGAAGGATTGTTGGATAATATTGGATTATACTTCTCTGAAATTGTTGACTTCAAGACTCTTATTTAATCAACCTTGTGAACTTCTACTTCACCTACATGTGGGTAATTGACCCTGGGACTGACAATTTAACAAGGATTTAGCTGTTATTGGAGATGCTCTCCCAACAGCCAGCTCTACACTATAATCTAAAGGAAGCGTGAGCACCAAATCATGATTGAATATTATTACAGAAATCTCTAGGAATAGCATAATTTAGTAGTAATAATAATAGCTTCTACTTTACATCAAACATTAAGACTGATCAGGGGCTTTCCTCATATCAATCCTTTGACGTGGGCAGCAAAATCATTATCAATCTCATTTTACCAGTAAGGTTACCAAGATACAGAGTTCAGAGATTTGCCCTGAGGTATGCCACAAGGATCATTGATCCCTTCGTTCTGTTCTCCCCTTCCCCTCTAACAATGGGAGCTCCTTGGGAGCAGGGACTGACTTGCTCTTCTATTTGGGTCCGCATCATTTATCAGCCTATTTCAAATATAATAAGGGCTTAATCAATGCTTTACATATAGTAAGTGCTTAATGAATGCTTCATTCAGTCAGCCAGTCATTGATTCAGAGCTAGAAAGAACCTTAGAGCCCATCAGATCCAATACAGTTTCCTAATGTTACAGATTAGGAAACCGAGGTCCAGAGAGGCTAGAGAATTTGCTAAAAGTCACATAGGAGGGAAGGGACAAAGGCAGGATGTGTGTCAAAACCCGATGTTCTTCCTCCTGCATGGCCCTGCCTCTCCCAAGTAATGGCAGAGCCAGAACCTGAACCCAGATCTTTTAACTCCAGATTTAGGGTCCTCTTCACCACAGACTCACCTCAGTCTTAGCATGGATCCAGGCATACAGGAGGTGCTAGTTGAGTTGAATGATAATCATATAAACAAAAACACTAGAAAAAAATAATGCCATCATTAGAACAGGGGTTCTGGAACTTTTTTTCAGCCATGAACCCTAGAAGAATCAGTCTAGGGAAACTCATGGATCCTATCTCTGAACAATGCTCTTTTTTTTTTTTTTTTTTGCTTTTTGCTGAGGCAATTGGGGTTAAGTGACTTGCCCAGGGTCACACAGCTAGGGAATGTTAAGTGTCTGAGACCAGATTTGAACTCAGGTCCTCCTGACTTCAGGGCTGGTGCTCTATCCACTGCACCACCTAGCTGCCCCTTGAACAATGCTCTTAAATGCAAAATATAAACTACACCGGATTGCGAGGGAAATCAAATGTTTTTATATTGTTGTTGAATCATTGGGAGAGGTATGATTTGCCATTTCCTGCTCTAGCATTCTACAGATGAGGAAACTGAGGCAAGTAGGGTTAATTGACTTGTCCAGAGTCACACTGCTAATAAGTATCTGAGGCCAGTTTTGAAATCAGGTTCTCTTGCCTCCAGGCCCAGTGCCCTATCCACTGAGTCCCCTAGCTGCCTACAACTCTTTGTGGTCCCATTTGAGGTTTTCTTGGCAAACAAACATCCTGAAGTGGCTGGCCATTTCTTTCTCTAGATCATTTTACAGATGAGGTAACTGAGGGAAAGAAGTTAAGTTATTTGTACAAGATTATACAATATTAAGAATTTGAGGCCAGATTTGAATTCAGAAAGATAGCTTTTTTTCTTTTCAAAGGTTTTTACTTTCAAAACATGCACGGATAATTTTTCAACATTGACCCTTGCACAGTCTTGTGTTTCAAATTTTCCCCTCCCTCCCTCCACCCGCTTCCCTAGATGGCAAGCGATCCAATATATATTATACATGTTAAAATATATGCTAAATCCAATACATGTATACATATTTATACACTTCTCTTGCTGTACAAGAAAAATCAGATCAAAAAGGAAAGAAAAGGAGTAAGAAAACAAAATGCAAGCGAACGACAAAGAGAGTGAGAATGCTATGTTGTGATCCAACCTGCGTTCCCACAATCCTCTCTCTGAGATCTTCATGATAATTGCCATTTGGATGGCATTTATGGTTTGCAAAGTACCTCTGCTCTTTTCCTCTCCCTAGAGTGTTTCCCATTTCCTCTTCTTCTCAAGATCTGCCACTATCCCCCCACTCCTGACCCCTGAGAGAATAGCCCCCTTCCTGATGGGGGACAAATCCGAAGCTGAGTTGTTCTAATTAGTACAAAGGAATCTCCTGGGTAGCAGAGAGGGCAAAGTTCTCCTCTACTTCAACAACTATCCTGCCTTTTCTGGGATTTTCCCCCTAGGGCTTTGTATCTCTTTTGCCTCCCACCATAGCATATAACCTTCTTGAGATCAGAGATTGTTTTATTTTCATCTTTATATCTTCAGCACCTAGGACAGGTCGTGGAATATAGTAAATAATCAATGAATGTCCATGGACTATTCGATAAATTGAGAGATCACAGGACCTATTTGTTTTGTTTTGTGTTTGTTTGTTTGTTTGTTTTTTGTTCTACCTACCATTAAATGGTCAGTTCCTTGGAACTGAGACCAGTATCTTCTCTAACTTTGTGGTCCAGCATAAAAATAGCTAGAATCCTGGACTGACAGTTACAAGACCTGGGTTCAATTCCTGCTTTATATATAAAGCAGTCATACATTTACTAGTTTCTTGGACTTAGTTTTCTTTTTGGAAAACTAAAGGTGATAACAGTTCCTGCCTCACTAAGTTGGTGTGGAAATCAGTAGAGTTAGTTATAGGGACTAAACCTAAACTTTTATTGGTACAGGGAATTCAGAAGTGAGAGACGAGTGAATGAATGAAAATAAAACATTTATTAATTGTTTACAAACACTGTTTGAAGCAAAAGCATAAGAAAACCATATGGGTTAATATGATAATAAATAATGTATTAAATAATATAGTGCCATATAATCATTAGCTATCATTACCATTTTCATTGTATAATATAATAAAATTTTCTTTTTCTTTATTATGCATCTACTATGTGCTAGGTATCATGCCAAGTGCTGCTGAAATGATCAAGAGTCAACTGAATCTCTCTCCTAGGTGGTAAAATGCTCCCTTGTAGCTCATTGGATCAAAAAAAACCCAATAGATTTGTAAGCTGAGAGGGACATTATAAATCATTGAATCAAATCCTAGTATTTTACAAATAAGAAAATGGAGGCAGAGTGTAAGTGACATGCCCAAGTTCATATGGCAAGCACCAGAGATGGGCTTGAAGCCCAGGTCTTTTGTGAGTAGTGTTAGTACTCCATAAAATATTTGTTACTGTACTAATTTTAACAGGCGGTTTTCTTGCTCCACATAAAATTATAATGACTGACATTCAAAATGCATTGTAAAATTTGCAGAACACTTTCCACACATCGTATTTGAGCCTCATGACAACTAAATAAGGGGAAATCTGCAGCTATTCTTATACTATCTTACAGATAATTATGATTCTGCTCGGTGAAATGACTTGCCTTCAAGTCACAGGGATAAAAAGTGACCAGTGTCTCTTCTGATAGCGAGTCTAGCATTCTACCCCACTTCTGAATCCTAGGAATCTATTCACAAAAGTTCCTATTGAAAAGAATAACATAGGATATAGAGGGCCTGGGTGGCTATCATAGAGGGAATGATTGATTAAACCTCTGAAATAATAGATCTATTGACATATCCTAGTATACGGCATCACCAATGCTAAAAAGCTTTTTCCTCATCGCTACACTGCAAGATAAGTTGTACAAGTGTACTAAAAATCCATTTTACAAATGAAGAAACTGAGGCTCAGAGAAATTAAGTGAGCACTTTCTATAAGTCGCAGGGTGAATAAGCATCAGAGCTGGAGTCAAACCTTGTGATCCAGAAGCCACATATGCATTATTTAAAGTTAAGTATGCCCAATGTTGGTAGCCATTGGACCAACCCATGGAAACCACTAACAGAGGAATCAAAAATGGTCTCAATGCTCCCCAATTCTCTCTTTCCTTTCCACCAGCAGGTCTTGAAATCACACACTCTTTCCTCATTGCTATTCTCTGGTTGTAGCACAAGGGGGAAACCGAACAGTCCTATGTTCAAGATAATCAAATCTCAGGAAATGGTCGGGATTGAGGAAGCATCTAGTTCACAGATGGCTTACTGGCACCCTCCTCAGGTTCCAGGCTGCCATCATTTCTTCACCAGGCCACATGTAGAGAAGGAGAATTTTCTTTTTTTTTTCCTTTTTCTTGTGGGATCATATATGAGAGCTGGAAGAGGTCTTAGAGCTCAACAAACTCTATTTCCTCATTTGACAGAGATGAAACTGAGGTACAAAGAGTAGATAGGACTGACATAGGATCAGACATCAAGAGTTGGAAAGATTTTCCAATTTACCATTTTATGGATAAATGTCACTGGGACTCAGTGATTTGTCCAAGGATTTCCACACTGGTAGAAAGTGACATAGGTGGGTTTTTGAATTGGGTTCCTAAGCACTCTTCCATGTAGAGCAAAGGAGGGAAGGAAGTAATGTATGTGGGGGGGGGGGAACAGGTTGTATCAATTGTCCTAGGTCCCACAGCTTGTCCTAGGCAGATCTCTACTCAGGTGTCTTGTTCCCAGGATCTTTCTATTGCCACTGATCTAGTCAAATGCCCCCCCGGGCAGAAATCCAGGTGAATGTACTTCCAAGCTCTTTTATAAATCCCATTAGTTTCTCTGCATAGGTATGGATAATGGAGAAAATAAGTAATATAGATAACAGAATGCTAGATTTTGAATTGGGGAAGAACTTTGTTTGAATCCTTCCTCTGAGATTTATCTGTTGTATGATCTTGATCATTTAATCTTTCCGAAGCTTACTCTTGTCGTCTGTAAAATAGACCCCTGTAATACTCACTTCATAGAGTTATTAAGCAGATAAACTGATAAATCCTGCAGAGACATTTGCAAACTTTAAAGCTCCCAATAAAGATCACACATTTATCTACTCTGTTTCCATGTCCAAAAAGGGGAAAGCAATGTAATGAGCAATATTTATAGTCCGGAGGGTTATATTTCCCATCAGATGAGCTTTAAAAAGGTTACCCTTTGGATTCTGGGAAATCAGTGCATTGACCCGAGGTAGAGAAGCTCACAAGATTCCTGGAAACGTTTGGAACTGTTTAATATTTGAAGCATCCGAATGTATCTGACGTGCTGGGCTCCATGTGCAAATGGACAGAATCTTTCTGCCAAGGAGAGCATCCTCCTCCAGTGCCCTTGCTCTCATAAATGGCTGGTGTGTCGCAATTGTTTGTTGAAAGTAATGGGACTCATCTCAGAATGGCGCGATGTTCCCATTTTATGTACCCTGTACCTGCCTTCAAATTTCACCTGCAGCGTTCCCTAAGATTAGAGAGTCAGAGCTCTATTTGGTTCAGTCCCTTCATTTTACAGATGGGGAAACTGAGGCCCAAGCAAGATAAATGACTTGCTCAAAGTGTCACTGGTCAGAAGCATCAAGGTAGAAGGCTAAACATGGTCTCTTGATTCTGGAACAAACCCCCTTTCCACATATTCCACTGTCTTGTTAGCTTTGTGACATTGGATGTCACCTCCATTGGGATCAGTTTCTTTATCTGTAAAATAATAAAACTTATATCTGTAGTACCTTCCCCACAGAAGTGTTGTGAAGCTTAAGTGGATCAATGTCTCTGGAGTCTTTCCAAACCTCAAAGCACTTTACAAATAGCATTTATGATCATTAATATTCCTAAGCAAAGGCAAATTTGGCAAAAATAAGAATTCATTAATGTAATAATATATGCTTTGCTATCCAGACTTCTTGAGATAGTCACTATGGATTAATCAGTTAGCCAGAAATTAAAACATTTTTCCTAGTGGCGCTATTATTTCTCCCAGGAAAGACCCAACACTAGACAGAGAACACTCCCCACAGACCCACACATCCAGGGTGAAAAAGAAACAAGGGTACTGGGCAAGTAACTTAATTTGTGTTTGTCTCAATTTTTTCATGTTTGATGAGCTTGTTGGGAGGACCAAATGAGGTAACTAAAAGGTGTTTAGCGCAGTATCTGGCACATAGAAAGTACTATGTAAAGGTTAACTATTTATCTCATACCTGAAAAAGAATCTTTACTCTCATACACCTGACAAGTAGCCATTCAACTTTGGCTGAAAGACTTCAGGTGAGGGAAAACCTCCCCAGCCATCCATTTTTCAGTGGTCTTATTTTCTTGTTGTGGTTGTTTTTAACTAGGGACACCTGGTGAGGAAACTTCCTCTACCAATGTGGATGAGAAATTGCTTCATAGCCTCTAAACTAAATAATCAAGATGCACTTATTAGGCACCTGCTGTATACCCTGTGCTGTCCTAGGTTCTGGAGTTACAAAGAAATGAAATAATCCATTTTCTTATGTAGCTTACCTTCTAACCTATAAGCTTAGCTAGGTATCAAGGAACTTGAAAGGTTGAGATTTGTTCAATGGTATATAGTCAGGACTTCCTGACCATGTGGACAGCTTTCTTTCCATTACATCTCTCAATCTTTCCTTATCTCTATTTATTCATAAGTCTGTGCTTAGACCAATCCTGATTCTGTCTCTGTCCAAAATTCACCAATCACTCTGCCCAGTCCTATACTTAGCAACAGCTCTCATGGGCATCCAGCATCTTCTCCACAACAACATCCCTACTCCATTCCACTGATCATTATAGGTGACAAACTCAAGATCCTTTGACCAGGTGAGTCAGTCCACAAACATTTATTAAGTGCCTACTGTGTGCCAAGGTTTTGTGCTAAACACCAGGAATACAAAGAAAGGCAGAGTGTATTAAGACTCCCACTCCATAGTCCTGGGTTTTCTGCTTCTCTTCCTGAACTATAAAATTAAATTGGCTGCCGAGGTGAAATACTTCAGTGCGTCAGGGCTAGGCCTGTCCCTTTCACAAATCACCGATGGCACAGCTGGCGTGGCTCAGTGTGTTGTGGAGACTGGGAGAAGATACATCGCTTCCTCTGGGGCGATTCTTTCAAAAATCTCGGCAACTTGTCTCCACTGACATTTCCGAGAGCCACCATAAACCCAGGGCCCCTAAAACAGAAAATGGAATTGAAGTAGGAAAATGCCGAAGGAACTCTGGACAAGGCAATCCAGTACGTTGCTGAGGAAATGATTGAAAGTCAAGGTTTTTGTTGTTACTGGGTTTTTTTTAAACAGGGACACAGTTAGAGAACCCAGATAAAAACATTTCCATTCATATCACTTTGTAGAAGGCACGTTGATTATTAAGGGGACCACTGCCACCTGAGTCCTCTGCCCTTAAACAAAAATTGATAAATTTGAAAAGCTTTTCTGGTGTCTAGCAAAGGATGATCAAAGCTGCTGACCAGCAGAGAGGATATATATATATATATATATATATATATAGATAGATATAGATATAGATATAGATATAGATATAGATATAGATATAGATATATAGATATAGATATATAGATATATATATTAGAGATAAGGAAAGATTGAGAGATGTAATGGAAAGAAAGCTGTCCACATGGTCAAGAAGTCCTGACTATATACCATTGAACAAATCTCAACCCTTCAGGTTCCTTGATAGCTAGCTAAGCTTATAGATTAGAACATAAACTACATAAGAAAATGGATTATTTCCAAATCCAGGTTCTAATAAAGTAAGCTCTGGGAGGGTAGTTTGTCTCCCAAACAGGTCAGAATTATCTGCTTTCTTTCAAAATTTACAAAGAACCTTTTTTTCCTAAGGCAATTGGGGTTAAGTGACTTACACAGTTAGGAAGCATTAAGTGTTTGAGACCAGATTTGAACTCAGATCCTCCTGACTTCAGGGCTGGTGCTCTACCCACTGTACCACCTAGCTAACCCAACAAAGAATCTTTATGTTTTTTGAGATAAGGTGGAATAGTGGTTAGAGCACTGGACACAGAGCCAAGAAGATGATCTCAAATCTGGTCTCAGATATTTGCTACCCAAAGCAAGCCATTAACTCTCTGTCTGCCTCAGTTTCCTCCTCACCTGCCAGAGAGAGAGAGCATCGGCCCATTTTCCTTATCCTCTAGTAAGGAAATAAAGTGCACGTGCAGGTCCAGGTGTCTGGAAATGCTGCAGATCGATGCATCTCAGAGCATCCTGGCCACAGGCAGCTTGCTTCCTTTCCCTTCTGAAATATCACTTAAAAAAAAATAAACCTAGAAAAAACAGTAACAAGCAAAGCTCGAATTCGGTCCAACACACAGAAGAAAGCATTGTTTTCTGTACTTTAAGAGGAATCGGATAATTAACTTAACCTGGCTTTTCATACATTTGATCCCTAAAAGGCAGAGATCCCCCCCAGTTGTGCTTCCATATTCTCTGCCTAGAACTATCAAAAACTGGCCACCTAAGAGTTGAAAGGAGCAGGAGTGCCCCCTTGTGGCTAAATGGAAAGTGATGGATTAGTTTAAGTCCTTAATAAGTATTATTAGGTCATTCTAGGGGCAGAGATTGGATTCAATCCCATTGTGCTTCCCTGAAATAATAATAATAAAAAACAATTAGTTAAGATATGAGTCAGGGTTGTCTCTGACTCAGACATTATCAGTGTCTCAGAAAAGCACAGTAGTATTCATTCAAAGATGTGCCCTTTCTCCAACCCTGGAAAATATTAAGTTATTATACAGGAAAGAGTTAGGGCTTCTGTTTCTTGACTCCAGAACCAAAATAAGGAGCCTTGAACACATCTAGTTAAGCTCACTCTCTAGCTGCTTCACGTTACCCCGTCTCCTGCCTCCTCCATGAATTTGCCCAAGGTTCCTTAGATCCAGAAATCCCCCCTTTGACTTTTCAGCAGCAGTTCTTTGGGATTGCACAGACCACATCCCACAAGAGGCTTTCCCTAATTCCTCCACGTGTTGGCTCTCTTTCTTTTATGAAATTATTTTGCAGAAGACTGATACAGGAGAGAAATAGTTTTGGGTCCACTTCTGACCCACATGGGTCCAAAAGCCTCTCTCTGGCCCAGGAGATGGTCTGAGACTTTTATGTGGAAGGGCTGTTTAGCATCTGTGTTTATATGAATGTTCACTCATTTTAGTCATAGCTGACTCTTTGGACCCATTTGGGCTGTTTTTTGGCAAAGACACTGGAGTGTTTGCCATTTCTTTACCAAGAGTCAAATATCTAGTAAGTGTTGGGAGCCAAATCTGAACTCAGATTTTCCTGATTCCAAAGCAGTGCTCTGTTCACTAGGTTACCAGCTTCCCTGTGTATATATGTATGTGTGTTTATATCACATGCACATATATACATATCTGTGTGCATACAAAAAACCTGTATACATTTATTTGTATATATATATATATATGTACATTACATAATGCTTATGCACAAATTATTATATGTTATACCTACCCAATGGACAATAACATAAATGGTATTCTATATTATATATAGATGTAATTATTATTATTATTATTTTTGCTGAGGCAATTGAGGTTAAGTGACTTGCCCAGGGTCACACAGCTAGGAAGTGTTAAGTGTCTGAGACCAGATTTGAACTCAGGTCCTCCTGACTTCAGGGCTGGTACTCTATCCACTGAGCCACCTAGCTGCCTTAATGTAATTATATCTTGAGCAGAATATTCTCTTTTCAACTTTGAAATCTTTCCTAGTTCTGCCTTCTGGGACAGACACAACTCATACCTTGACTGAGTCAATGAAGTCCCTCCCTTTTCTCTACCTGTTTCCTTCACAGTACAATTGGAAGCTTAGTATCAATAAAAGTAGCTCTAGTATGATGGCATTAGACACCCTTCCAGGCCTTGAAGAAAGCTGCCATCCCTCACCCCAAGCCCCTTACTTCTTCAGTCAGGAAAACCTGACTTCAAATCTGGCCTCAGATACTTAACATGTCCTAGCTGTGTGACTCTAGGCAAGTCACTTAACCCCAATTGCCTCAGGGAAAAAAAGAGTACAATATGCTTCGGATTCTGATGGAAGAAAGATTGATAAGTAGGAAAAAGGAAGTTCCCCAGTGGGTTTTCCCAAGGGTAAACCAAGCATCGGCTGGTGGTGATCTTTCCTATAATATTTGAAATTTCCAAAAGTTAAATGTCATTTCCAATGTCAATTTCATTTCAATCACAAAACGTGAGTACCATATGTATGTGGAAAATAGGGTAGAGGGGCTACACAGCTTATTATAGTCAGATATATAGGGGAGCTAAGATAAATTCTAGAGAACATTTGGAAACAATAATTTTCAACCAATTATGGAAAGACAAGACAGAAAACTATAAACATGGCGCCTCTTGGGAGGACAGTGCGGAAACAGATGGCCACCCCAACATCATGAGAATCCAGCCTAAGCATATTAGCAGGCAGGTGGAAGCAAGCAGCCAAGACCTGGCCTTGGCTATTTTGTTCTTTTTCACTGAATAAATGTTTCATTTTTTATTAGCAAGCATTTGTTTCCTTTCTCCCCAATTTCCTCTCTCTATCTCAATCTCTACATATGGATCATCAGTATCTATAGATAGATGATGTATATGTGTATGTATAGAGACACAGACATATATATATATATATTTGTAGAAAAAGCAAAAGATTCATAAATACACAGCAAAACAATAAACTTTATACTTGGGAGAAGTGGAAAATAATGGAGGGAGATATATAAGGTCCCCATCAGAGTGAAAAAACATCATGGAAGAGAGAATGGAAAAGTCAGATTCAAAATCAAAGAATATTCTTTCACATCCAAATTTTATTATTTATTGCCTTAGTGAACTGAGTAAAGTCACCAACATCATGGACTTCAAAGTGAGAGCAAAATGGAAGTGAGATGGTCTGTCCATCAATTCAATTACAGATCAAAGAAACAAAATAGTGGGATGGTTCAACCACATGAATATTTTCAACTTAGGCAGTTTCTGGGAAAAAAAATAATAGTCTAGTTTTAGAACCTCTTTAAAAAAACCCACCTATCTCATGTTACCGACTCACAAACATAACCTAAAGTTCAATCTGAAGGTGATAAGTTCCTTTTTTAAAAAATTATTTTAAAAAGTATCTTTCTTACAGGAAACTAAAAGTTGTGTTCTGAACATACCCTGAGTTAAACTCTCTGGTTGTCTGTGTCTGTCTTGGTAGCAAAGAGTCCATATGGTACCTAAGCACCAAAGTTTAGCTGTGTCCTTAAAGATCTAAATCCATGTGAAATATGGAGTGGGGACACAGACACTTTTTTTTTTTGCCTAGAATCAGCAAAACGCAATAGATCTTGGCTCTGCATTGAGGGCGTCCCTCTGAGCACAGCATTCTGTCTGAGCTAGCCGAACTTTCCTGAGCTCAAACACTACCTTGGGTATTTACTGGCTGTATGGCCCTGGGCAGGTCATTTAACATGGATCTGCCTGCTTTCTCAGCTGCAGTTACAATATCACAGGGGGATAAAATGGGGATAACATAGGATCACAATATCACAGGATTGTCATGAGGAGCAAATGAGGTAACCTGCGCAGACTTCCTAGACAGCACCATCCGAATGCTAGCTGTTATCATTCTTAGCGCCATCATTATCAAGACAAATCCAGGTTCCTTGGTATGGCCCACCAGAGGCTTCCTTGCACTCCTTGCACAGCCTTCCATACAGCTAACCTCATTTCCATCAGCTTTTTTGATTGGTTTTGACTAAAGAAATATCAGGTTCCTGAACTGTGCATCTCTCTCTCTCCCTCCCTTCCTCCTCTTCTCCCCTCTTTCTCTGGCTTTCTCTCTCTGGCTCTGACTCTCTCTTCTCTCTGTTTCTCTCTCTGTCTGTATCTTTCTTTATCTCTGCCTCCCTCCCTTCTTCCTCCTCCTCCTCCTCCTCTTCCTCTTCTTCCTTCTCCTTCTCCTTCTCTTTCTCTCTCTCTTTCTCTCTCTCCTCTCATGAACACACACACACACTTTTACTTTTTCTTTTGTGCATCATTTTCTCCATTTAATTGTAAGCTCCTTGAGGATGTTTTCTTTTACTTATGTGTATCTCCAGTACTTAACACAGTACCTGACACATAAGAAGGCACTTAATATTTATTGACTATTCACTATTAAGCTGATATAGAACTGTCAATGATTGCTCTTCATGTTCAACTATTCAGTCAGATCTCTTTTTACAATTTCCCCCCTCTCTGTCAAGAGCAGGGTTTTGCGTTCTATTATCTGTTCCCTGGGACTAAGATCAGTCATTATAATTGTTTGTGGTTTAGCTACTTTTTCATGTTAATCTCATTCATATTATTTTAGCTATTTATATACTATTGTCCCAATTTTACTTATTTTGTTCCATATCAATTCATGTAAACTTTTCCATATTTTTCTAAATGCTTCATAATTGTGGTTTCTAATTCTGCTTTAATGTATTCTCTTATATTCAAATGCCACAATTTATTGAATCAGCCCCCATTCAGAGGTCCCTACCCAGTTTCCATTTATTTACTACAAAGAAGGAAGGAAGAAAGAGAGAGAGGGAGGGAGGGGGGTAGGGAGGGAGGAAGGAAGGAAGGAAGGAAGGAAGGAAGGAAGGAAGGAAGGAAGGAAGGAAGGAAGGAAGGAAGGAAAAAAGAGAGAGACAGAAAGAAAGGAAGGAAGGAAGAGATAGAAAGAAAGAAGGAAAGAAAAGAGGAAAGAAGGAGGGAGAGAGGGAAGGAAAGAAAGAAAGAAGAAAGGAAACAAGAGAGGGGGAAAAAAGAAAAGAAGGTAGGAGGGAGGGAGGGAGGGAAAGAAATACTGCTATGATTATCTTGGTATCTATGGTATCCTCTGTCTGTGGCATCCCTAGGGTATGTATTCATGAGCAGGGAATGACTTGTTCTTGAAACGACGTTGGTTCGTTTTGTTCACAGATACTTTTTCTACATGTTCATTAGTGACCCTTTAAATAATTCATTGCCAATTAGCAAAGTCAAGGTTAACTTACAGGTCTAGAATTTGCAGGCTTCATTTTCTCCCCCACCCCTTTTTGAAAGATCAAACTATATGAGTCCTTTTTAAAGTCCCAGGATGTTTCTTCCATTTTCTGCCATCTTTCAAAGCTCACGCACAGTGGCTCATAAATTACATCTTCCAGTTTTTCCAAGCCCCAAGGGAATAATGCATCTGGGCCTTATAACTAGAATTCATCCAAAGAAACTGGGGTTTTATTTTTGCCTTACTTGTTTTGGATGTTTTTCTCCCCGTTGGTCATTTTAAAGACATCCTTTCTAGTGCATGGAGTATTGTCTTTGGCAGAGAAAATGACAGGGATAGAGACTACCTGTGATCTCCTAGATGATGAAGCTCATTTGGCCAACACATACAGACACCTTGTTTTCAACCTAGACTTTTAAAAGAATTGTCCAAAGCACCCAGAAAGTAGTTTCCTTGCCCTGGAACATATCTGTGTGCCCAAAGCAGGACTTGAACTCAGACCCTCCTCCTGACTCTAAGGTCAGTTCCTCTCTACTATACATACTGTCTCATCTCAAAGCAATAGTGAGGATCAGTCATTTCCAGCTGGTACTTAGAAACTATTTAGTCCAATCCCTGCATTTTAAAGATAAAGCGAGATTATGTGCCTTGTCAAGAGTCACAAATCTCATAAAAACTAAAGACTAAATAGAGCTGACTAATGCTGCCTTTTCTCTTTGGTCTGTATTCCACTATCTACCCCAAGTAGCACCCTACCCCATCTTCAAACCTTTTCTTTTCCTCACTATTAAAAAATCCTTTCCTTCCACCTTTTGAAAGGAAACAACAACAAAAAAAGAAAAACCTTTCCTTCCCCTTCTATTCCTGATACTATTCTTCAAAGTCCAAATCATATATATGCTTATACATGCATCCTCCTTTCCTTACTTTTGCTTAATCCCTGCACAGCTTTGATTTTTATTTATTATTCTTTTGCTTTCAACATCCCTTTTCGCTCTCAAACTATCCTTCCTTCTCCCAGAAAGCCATCCCTTAAAACAAAGAATAAAAAGAGCAGAAAAAATACAGTATAACTAATCAATACCTTGAGCAAATCCAATATCATGTAGAGTCCCCTGCAACCTCTGTCAAGAAAGAAGGTTTTCTTCTTTCTTTTCTTTGCAACCCAGCTGATTCATGGTGACTTTGCAGAATCTAGTTTCAATTTTTGTATTAATATTATACTTTCCATTTACACTGTTGCTGTCATTGTATGTATTATTTTCTAGGCTCTGCTTTCTTTATTATGTATTGGTAAATATAAGCCCTCCTCTGCTTCTCTATTCTGCACATGTGATGTTTCTTAAAGGCTGTTTTATTACATTTTATTCATGTATCTCTCTTCCAGGACACGTAACCAACAAAAACTGAAGGGCTAAACATTTTCTCCAGTCCCAGCCAACTCGAAAAAAGAAAATAAACCCCCCAGAGAGGAATTATGAACCAGGATGAGAACTATTACAGCTCTTTATTGGGCAGCTAGATGGTGCAGTGGATAGACTTCAAGTATGAAATCAGGAAGATCTGAGTTCAAATCTGCCTTAGACACATACTAGTGGTATGCTCTAGGCAAGTCACTTAACTTAACCCTTCGTGCTTCAAATAAGTAATAATTCTTGTGAGACTATGAGATAATACTGGGGAAATGCTTAGCCTGGCAGATAGTATTTGCTTAGCCAATGATCATTTCCTTTGTATTAGCAGTAGAGCATCCTAATCCTCAGCCTCCCTCCCTTCCTAGCTTCAGCAGAGCCAACAAACCAGATGCTCGGGCTTCAGGACCCACTTTGGAATTTCCCAGGTACTGTAGACTCTGCCAGAGTTCCCTCTCTTCCTTCACCCTCCCTCCCACATATACATCATTTTCATCTTCATCATCATCATGTTCATCAACTTCATCATCACATTATAAGAAGCAGTGATCTCAACTCTGGGTAGGTCTGCCTGGAGCAGCCTCTAGGTTGGACCCATTTTCTCCAAGGCTCTTCTTACCAACTCTAAGCAATCAATCTAACCTTGATCCTAAAAGATTATGGTAATAATACCCCACTACCCTTGCCTGACCTCCCTTTCCTTGAAGCCCTCAAACTCCAGCTCATTTCCTCAACCCTTATGCAGAAGCCTAGTTTCTGTGGCAAAATGCCCAGGATAGTCAGAGTTATTTTCTACTGAAAGGTAAAGAGAGAAAAATAAAGATTAAAACAAAGGAGATATAATGCCATAAAATAAGCATTGCTCTGGAGTCAGAGGATTTGAGTTCAGAACCTTCATCTGTCACTCAACATCCCATGGGTTATTTTGTCAACTTCCAAATGAGGGCTTTGAATTAGATGGCCTCTGAGCCCCTGTTAGGGTCTAAATCTATGATTCTGCACATCTGCTATTTCCTGGGGAAAGCCTAAGGACACCCGAAGCGTTTCGATAGGTACCTGATGTAATTGTGTCAATCGCATGCAGGGCTTGAAGAAAAAGAGCCATAGGGAAGAAGTACTGATCCCAGTACAGGATGGTGTGAGCAATCCTCCAAGGAATCTATTTGCCAGCAGCCAAGATTAAACTTAGGGCGTTGAGTGAGATGAACTCCTATTATGACAGAAAAGCCAGATCTTGGCCAAAGCCAGAAACAGCAAAAGGTGACAGAAGGAAGATGGGACACAAATGAGTCTGCCATGGGGTTCCCAAACCCCAAGTGCCAGCAGAATTCTCCTAGCCCTGGAGGCAGCAAGGGGAACCACAACACCTGAAAGACATCAACAAAACTTCAAGCTAGCTACAGAGATCAAAGCTCCTGCCAATGGGGAACAGCTGCACGCTCTCTCATCTTGTCAATCCTTGCAAAGGGATAATTTTCCCTCCTCTCCCCCCATAATATAAGTTTCTTGAAATGATCACTTCTTTATCAGTCTCTATAAAAGGTTGTACTAATTTGATTTATTGAATGAGGCTGGGGAGGAGAGAATGGAGAATGACTCCATTGTCCCTTTAGTTGCCTCATAACTGCTAGTGGATTTTATATATGGGCCAGAAGACTGAGATCAAGAAGATCTGCTATTCTGCCGGCTGGGACCCATTGGGAGCTTTCTGAAAGCAGGTAGCCTGCCTTTGTTTCTTTGTATCCTGAAGTGGGGATCAGGTGGAGGCAAGACGGCACCTAATGTGGACTTCCTAAAGCAGGGATCCATGAAATTTAAATACATACACACATGAACATATTTAATACACACACACACACACATAAACTCACATCTAGAGAATTGCATTTCAACATAATTGGTTTCCTTTATAATCCCAAGTATTTTCTTTTAAATATGAATTTATTTCTCCAGTGAACCATATTCTAAATTCCAAACAAGTGCTAGAAATTCAATTCACCGCTAATTAGGAGCCCACTGTGTATGAGGCGCTTACAAACCGTGGGCACATAATAGATTTTTGCCTACTGAATGATAGAAGTACAAAGGATATATATGATAGAACTATACAGGATAAAGACAAGTGAGTGGTCCAGACAATGGCTGCTTCTGGAGGACCAACTGATGCTCCTGGTGTGCTGGGGTAATGAAGGAGTACTTCCCATAAAAGATGATATTTCAATTCTGACTTCAAATGAAGTGACTGTTATTTTGACAAATTGGATGACTACTACCTAATTGTGGTGATTCATTTGGATGCAAATCATATTAAAAAGCTGAATCTAGGAAAGGAGTCAGGAATAAAGTACTTAAATCTTGGGCAAGAAGCTACAGGATTCAGGGACACATAGTATTATCTTCAGTGGTGGCAAGTGTGTGGGTGGCAAGGGAAAGGCAGAATGGAGAAATGGAAAGCTGCTAAGAAGATCATGATATAAAAACAAAATATACTTTAAATATGTTCACAGTAAATAAAATAAAATATGAGAATAATATGCTCCTGGCCAGGGTTTGAAAATACCTAACAATGCTTGTGGAAAATGGTAGAAGTATCAAAGGATTGGAAAAAGTAAAAAATAAGCAAACAAACAGATAGATAGATAGATAGACAGATATAGATGAATAAATAGATGGATGGAAGGATGGATGGATGGATAAATAGATGGATGGATGGATAGATAGATCGATCCTAATTTTTATAAAAGGAGAATAAAGTTAAGGGAGTAGAGTCTGCAAATCTTAAGCCAGGGAGCTTGATTCCTTGCATAATGAAGACTAGATAATCAAAAGACTATATTTAGAAAAGCCAGTAATGATCACAAAGAGCTAAAATGGACATGGGGATCCAGAAGCAATTCTGGGATTTTACTGTGGCTGAGATCATCCAGATGGTGAGGGCAAAGGATTGTTATTACGTCAAGGATAGGGCATAGCCTGCTTGCTGGACTTTAGCTCTAGAAAACCAGGGTGTCTCCTAATATCTTGACAGGATAAATGTAAAGTCAACAAGGATGCAATATAAAGCAGACTCTCTAAAAATAGGACTCTATGGTCACTAGAGGGCCAGCCATGGAATCAAGAAGACCTGAATTTTTTTTTTTTTTTTTAGAAAAAAACCCAGTCTCAGATATTTCCTAGATGAGTAACCCTGGACAAATCATTTTACTTCTGTTTACCTTAGTTTCCTTGACTGTAAAGTGGGGATAAATAACAGATCCTATCTTGCATGGTTGTTGAGAATCAAATGAGATATTATTTGTAAAGCTCTAAGTACATTGGAACTGCTATATAAATAGAAGCTATTATTAAACATAGGTTTCTTCTAAAAAATATAAAATTAAATGAAAGGAATTCTTAAATATGAATCCTAGCTTTTTTAACCTCCTTGAATGTGTATATATGTATATATGTATGTGTGTATGTATATATGATATACATTTTTATATATGTGTATTATTATATATGTATGTATATGTATATACATGTGTGTATACACATATACACACCTTTAATTTCTCCCTTTTTTCTTCTATTAATAAAATGCTTGATTCACATTTACTGCTGATATCATGGAACTGAAATAAAGGCTTGAAATGTTTTTTTTTTCCTTTAAGCCATGGAAAGCACTGATCAGGAGACAGACATTTGATGATCCCTTCCAAAGCCCATGTGCCATTTTAAAAGGAAAACATGGGGAGGGAAAATAAGACCATGAGAAAATCTAGCCCACTGAACAGCTTATTGCTTCCTCATCCCCTGGCCCTAACAAAAAGAATTCAAGTTTTCTCCCTGATCTCGGTGGTCTCTTTCTCTTTTAAATAGCCATCATTGACTTATCCAGAGCCAAGGAGACACAGAACTAAAATTCTAATCTGATAAAGAGGGAGTGTGGAGCATTAGAAAGAAAACTGTTCTGGGCATCAGAGACCAATCCAAGCTTTTTCACTTCCTTTGTGAAAAAAAAATATATTTCATCTCTCTGAGCCTCAGTTTCCTGATCTGTCAGAAAGGTTTCCCTCCTGCTTCTACTAGCAACTACCAGGGCTCAAATTCTCTAGGAGGGCACACTCTCATTCGTGTTTTATGTGATTCATCAATGGATTTCAAGATCTCTCTCCTGTTTCTGAATAGCACTGAGAGAAGGGCACTGATGTTGGGATAGGATCATGGGCTCATTGGGTTTCCTTCCAGCTTTAAATCAATGATTCTTTTCAACAATCATTGGGAGGAAACAAGACAGAATGAAAGGAACCCTGACTATGGGTACTTATGGGTTCAAATGGGTTCAAACTTATGGGTCCAAATCTTTTCCAGCTCTACCCTGGCCCTTCCATTACTAAGTTTGTTGTCCTCAGAACCAAAGTCAGTGCAATAGAAACCTCCTTGAGGACAGGGACTCTTTCATCTCTTTCTGGATTCCTAGCTCAGTGCCTGACACTGAGTAGATGCTCAATAAATGTCGATTGCTTGATCGACATTTGAGGACATTAAGAATGCTTCTGTATTATTTTCTTATCCATCCTATTTACAAGTAATTGATCTTGTCCTGTAAGTGCTTCAATCACGGTTCTTTATTTCTGAATTTAGTTGGCCTGTGATGGGTCAAGTTTAAAAATCCAGGTCTCCTTGTCTCAAGAAATTTTGCTAAGTCTGGGAAATGAGTGTGAAAGAAAAGGTGGGGCTAACATCTTTCCTCCATCAGGCTATCTTTCAGGGATGTCTGGTTTGCTGCCCCAAAGTCTGGGCTGCTCTCTCTCATCTGGAATAAAACAATGAGCATTTCTCAGTTTCATGAGAGAAGAAGAGGGGGTCATTGCTAGCCCCCATTACCAAGCTTCTAACTGATCACATTGTTCCCCAAGCCTCAGCTTTGTGACCAATGATTTCATACTAAATTCCTTGATGTCTTCTACCCTACTCTATTTTTTTCAGTATTCCCCATACCCTATGAAAGGGGAACTGTCCTTTTGCTCAGGGTATTTGGCATAAATGGAGGCAAATCCCTGACCAATTTATTGACAGATACCATATTCCTGCCCCATGCCTGTGAAGAGCTACTTCAATTTACCTTTTTGTCAAATTTCACTTGAGATACCATGTGACAGGAGACAAATGACTCACCTTTCCAGGTCTCAATTTCCTAATCTGCAAAATGTGGAAGGCTGGATGGAAAGTACTCTTAGATCCCTTCCAGATCTAAACCCAATGCACCCATGATCCCATCCCAACATCCTTGTTGACATCAATGCTCTTCTCTCAGAAGAGAAGTCAGAACAAACTACTCAGAAACAGGAGAGAGGTCTTAAAAGCCATTGATGAATCACGTGGAAAATGAGTGAGAGCGTGCATGGAAAAGCTCCCCAAGCTTGCCTGGGAGAAACAATCTTTACAGAGAATTTGTGTCCTGATAGCTGACAGAGGAGGATGGAGGGAAATACTTCTGACAAGCATTTGCCAAGCCAGGAAATGTCAGGATGGCAGAGCTTGGTGAAGAGTAAGCAGATGTGTGTCCTGTCAGCATCCCCTCCCGGAGCCAACTCTGGTTGAATTTGTGACATTTGCACATGGCATCTGTGGTTATTTTGTTCCCGGAAACAGAGCTTTGAGATCAACGGATGAAAGGCAATATGGAAGGAGACAATATTTAATTGAAATCCTCAGCAGGCTGTCAACTTGTGACAGACTGTGGGTGCAATAAAAAACTGCTAGTTATCTGATAACCCTTCCTTCTTTGGACCATATTCTACCACCATGACTCAGGAATAAAAGAAGCAGACAATGAAGGCAAGAAAGTTGTGTTCAGGCTCCAAAACTTAAGATAAGGATAAAATGCAGTTTGAGATCTTGGACGAGGAGACGTTGAGGCAAAGTAACACTTCAATGGACATAGTCAAAAGTCCTAGATTGGGAAATTCCAACCAGCTTGGCTAAGGAGCTCTCAGCATACACTCTGTCTGGAAGGATGCAGTCCTGGATTTCTGAAATGGTGCAAATTTACTCAGCTCCCCGACTTCTGAGGTACATTTAATCCCACAGAGAGACAGATGGTGGATCCTAAATATAATTCGGGTGGAAGTCTTTAAGAATTTAAATCTGAGATTATGATTGTGTCCAGACATGGTAAATGAATTGGCTTTGGATTAGTCAATATCTCTCTTCCTCCAAAATCTTTTAATTATCCACTGGGGTTGCAACAAAATGATTCATCTGTGACCATACAAAAATATTAATAATGACAATGAATCTATATTTTCATCAATACAAGGTGATCCTGGTGTGGAACGCCCTTTACAAGGAAGGGTAGCAAGGTGGTGCATTGGATACAATGCTGGACATGGAATCAAGAGAAGTTGAACTCAAATCTGTGCTTAGCTACTTCCTACTGTGAGAACCTAGCCAAATCACCTGTCTGCCTCAGTGTCCTTTTTGGTAAAACAGGGATAATAATAGGCCCCACCTCCCAGAGCTGTTGCAAGGATAGCATGAGATAATATTTGTAAAACACTTGGCAAACCTTAAGACTACGATATAAATGCTAGCCATTGTTGTTGTTGTTGATCAGTTAGCACCTGATCTTCAAATCAGACTTTTAGTGAGTAGCCTGAGATAAGTTTCAGTGACTTTCCCAGGATCATTCAGCTAGCATATGTCAAAGGAAGGACCTGAACTCATGTTTTCCAGATTCCAAGGCTGGCTTTCTATTCACTTTGCCTGACTACTACTCAATAATATTGATAATGATTATTACATCTAATTAAAGGAATATTATGTGAACAACACAAATAACAATTCATATATATATATATATGTATATATATATAATTTCAAAGTTTGCCACATGTTTTATATTGAACTATCAATTGAGATAGCAAATCTGTGACATGGCTGTTGTTTTTATCCCAATTTTGCAGGTGAGAAAACTGAGAATAAGATATACTTAGACACAGTTTTCAGGTATCTGGAATGGGATTCTAACTCGAATTGTGAAAATAATCGACATGAATCAAGCATGGCCATGATGAGATTCTATTGTGTCATCCTTAGACAACTTGTAAAATACTTCTTTCATAATGTTTTCTATGGAAGTCTGGATTCTCAAGGAGCTTTGTCTTAAACATTTGCCTCTTTTACAAAAAAAAAAGGAGCTAATAGTCAAAAAAACAAATATTCATCAATGTTGGGAAGCTTGGTTGTGGTATGATTCAATAGACACATTCACTACATGAATTATGGTATTTAAAATTTCTCTTTTAAAAATGGATGAAATCTAAGACTGAGGAAAACTTTGATTTTCATTTAAATGATACTCCATTTGAAAGGTGAGCTTCTAAGACTCTTCTCCCTGAAACAATGATATGAAGAAATATTTCAAAACTAACATTACAATTTTCTGCAATCACTCAATTTGGAAGTTTAGATGAGATAGACACGTCTTCCAAGCCCTAATAAAATTATCTGAAAGTTTAAGAAGTCGTGTTTTTAACAGGAGAACTTAAGATGCAGCATTCTGTAGTGGAAAGAGAATTGCATCTGGCAGGAGGAGACCTGAATTCAACCCTGCTACTGCCACCTAAATGTACGAGATCTTGGACAAGTCAATCTCCTTTTCTGGTCCTGAGGTTTTCTTTTGTTTTTGTTTGTTTGTTTGTTTTTTCTGTGAAATGAGGGAGGTGAACTAGATTACCTGCCATGTTGATTTCATGTCTGAATCTGATTTTTTTTTTCATCCTTGCAGCATATAATCCTGGGTACAGAGAAATTCAGTAAGAAGCACTCTACAGTTAAATGAAGAAAGAATTGAGCACATAATCTGATATATTTCTGCATTCCCACACATCCCAACATCAACAGAGGGCTGCATACCATTTGTCATCCAGGAATTTAAATAGATTTTTCCACCATGATCTAGTAGAGACAATCTCTCGATGGCCAATCCAGACAGTCCAAAATATTCCTCTGATGAGCCCATTTATAATCCTCAAAGCATTTCCTGTATGAGTCAATAAAGACTAGGGTGGGAACCTCCAGCTTGTAAAATCATTTGCATTGAAGGCAATGATGAGTGGAAAGCTAGGTAGAACACAGCCACCCACTGCCTGAGTTCTATAAGTTCATAATTTTGTACAGCCCAAAAACGATGTTTGGAAGAAAAAAAAGGTTCCTTGCTCCCGAATAGACAACATAGATCACAATTTCTCTTGCTAAGACAAGCTAGAATTGCCGAAACACTTCCCTTGCCTTCCCCACATGCTCGTGGCATTAATCAGTCTAGATATTCCAAAATATTAGATGGGCCCACATAAAATCACCAAAATATCCCATTATCATTACCCAGATTGAGAATCCCTTTAGACAACATGGTAAGACTTTCAAGGCAACATTGCAAATATTGAACAAGGACAACAGCAGAGAAAATATGATAAAGAGAATGGACCTTCAATTTCACCGGCAGCGCCTTCTACCAGTTCAGGCCAGCACCATTTCTATAATTTGGGGGCACTAAGAAGTTAAGTCACTTGCACAGGGTCACTTAGCCAGAGTGTGTCAAAGGCAGGACCCAAACCGAAGTTTTCTTGCTGTGAAGGCAGTTTTCCATCACCATACCATGCCGCCTCCTTAACCAATGGAATAGCGATGAGCAAATGCACTCATGACTTCACTGGCAAGAAATGTCTTTATCCACATTGACATTTTAAACAAGATTTGGTCTTATTGGACTGAACATGATTGTTTATATATGAACCACCAAAGCAGTCTTGAAACAACTGAGGCAGCACACACGTTCTCTGCCTTTTGCCATTAATAAAAGCATCTCTTGGTTCCTGTTTCCACACATCCCTACTCAAACCCTAACTCTTTCATGTTACGTTTCAGAAAACAGTTTCACTGTTAAAAAGCCGCAGTGTGAAGTGACAGGAGACAGAGACATTTCCCAAAGACCAATAACTGTTTCACGAAGAAGCAATGATTTAAATAAGGAGAGTAAAGCCCTTGGCATCCCTGCAGCAGGGCCAGAAAACAGCACTGGGCAAATTAAATTTTATCTGGAAATTTGATTTAGAAGCCACTTACCTCTCCTGGCTTACAGTAGTGATGGCGATGCTTGGAAGTGTCAGCAAAGGTAGAGTGGTGGGTCTTGAAATGCTGTCTCCATCAGGCGTTCGGGCTCTTTCCGACTGTCTCTGGGACAGTGGGGGCAACTGGAGATTCCCAGAGCAGCATCTTCTCCCTCTCCAGAGGTCGATTCCTAGGGTGTTACTGGAGGAGCTGTAAGATTTACTCAGGCTGCATTCCAAGTAATCCTTAGCATTCTGGAATGAAAAGAAGGAAAAAAGGAAAAAAGAAAAAGTGAATTCTGAATGCAAAGGATATTTCACTGAGGGAAATTAACAGGACCCAAAGATCAGTCTCCACATGGCTATGATGTATATATAAATGGAAAAGATCACAAAAACAAAATTCAGCACTGAGTAATGGAAACACCAATCAAGGTTTCAGAGAAGATATAGTTGAAGATATTCCCTGCCTCATGGTCAAAATTATATATGTGTGTTTTTATACAAATATAATAGATAAATATATTAACATATAATATAAATATAACAATACAAATATTCTACATGCACAGTGGTGAGAGAGGAAATATTGCTAACTATGTCTCCTCTGGGAACTTCACTGGTTTTTCCATTACTCAATGTTAGACTTCCTTTTTGTGATCTTCCTATATATACATCATAGCCACTGTAGACATTGATCTTTGGTTTCTATTTATTTCACTCTGTGGAATAACATATTCATATTCATTCTGGTCCTATGAGTTCAAAGTCTCCCAAATTTAGAACTGAACCATTATGTGATCTTCTGATTTTTGAATATGTCTGCACAACACAGGCATATGTCTCTAATGTTTCTAATATATAAATATAATCAATATAAATATAATTCTCAGGAAAATTACAATCTCAGGCCTAAATCAAATATAGTTAATTATCATTTATCTCCAGAAGATTCACAAGATTTCTCTCTGCATCCCAGTGCGCCTGCAGGAAAATTTTCACCACTCATCAGTTGGCATGTCTTCAGGGAATGAACATCATTTTAATATTAGCCTTGGGAAAGTATAATGCAAAATATAGATTTTCTGTTGCTAATAATAATGATGATAATAATAAACATCCATCAGTTAAAGTGTTCCAAGTGGGAACTATTTGGTGATATTTGGGAATGATCTATCTTGTCCATCCCCAGTTCTGTCATGTTCTATTCTTTAAGAACCAATAATTGCAAGTATTATCAACAAAGAAAAATCTGGAACCAAATGTCTTACCAAAATAGAAGGGAATAAAGGAAAAACTTAGAGAACGACAGAAAAAGTCTCTGCTTATTGACTCGTATGAGCATTCAAGGTACTAAGGGAACTAAGCATACTACTAAGGGAAATTAGCATAGTTATACAATAGATGATATGTATCTGCCCAAGGTCCCTCCATTTTTTTCTAGTACACTTGTTATTTTGTGGGCATAATGATCTGCTCCTGAGGGAACTCTTCACCAATCCAGACCATCAACTGTTAGGAAACTTAGAATCTTAGAGAGTCACTTGGGAGCACTGAAAGGATGTGAAACTTGTCCCAAGTCACGTATCCAGTATGTATCAGGAGCAGGACTTGAATCCAGATTTTCCCAACTCCAAGAGCAGCTAGACTGTTTTTGTTTTTATTTTTTAAATCCCCTTCATTTAATTTACAACATGCTGGGGTTCTGGAATCCTCCCATTTCCTCCACCTTAGAGAGAAAGGGATCAGTCCTGCAGTCATTGCCATACCAGCCTGATGTGCTCCCACTTGACCAGAGGCCATTTGATTTTCCAAAACCATGGAAGTGACTGTGATGAGAAGGCTAAAAGGCAGAGGACGTGGCTTGGGCTCCTTCTCAAGGAGGAAGCTTTGCTAATTCCCTCGAGTAAATGAAGGCTCTAAGTTTCTAGACTGTGGTCAGATAGAGAATTGATGTAGTAGATTATAATATTGCACAATCCACATACATATAAATACACATGCATAGACATATGTGTATACATTCATGCACATGTACAGTATGTGATACAATGTTCATCATGCTCTTGAGCATGTGCATACATGTATGTAGGTGCTCATGTATGTACACAGGGGTTTGTATGCATGTTCTCTGACTGTATAAGGCAATCTAATCATTTATGCTTTCTTCATTCTCTTGTTATCTCCTATGTTAGACAATCCAAAAGGACAATAAGTTGGACTCAAAAATGAACAAGATGGGTAGAGCAGAGCAGATGGCTTTCAGGAAATTACAAAGTTCTTTTAAGGTTTCCAACTTTTAAGAAAAATAATTATTTTTCTCTTATATCAGTAACCATTTGCTAAGGGGAAGATCCGGAATTTTTTCTCTTCCTGTTTCCTCATTTTCTGTTCTGACAGATCAGTCCTTGAGAAGTGGGAGTAATAACAAGATTGGATTTAATTTTGTCCTCAATCTTATTCAGAGCCCATCCAAGTGGGAAAGCCCATTATGTTCTGCTCAGGCTTGGGTGGATCTTTTGTCTAGATTGCCTGGGCTGGGCATGGTCTGGAAGTAAAAGTGACATAATCAAAGTCACATCCCCCAGTGTCTCCTTAGAAAAGGTCTGGCTGTCATTATAATATTCATTTTTATTTGCTGTTAATCAATCAGAATTGATTGTCACCTGTAGTGATGTCTTCCAAGTGCACATAATCATCAAGAAATCTCTACAATCTGTCTTTGGTTTAATGATGATGGCCAAATGACTTTTAAAAATTAGATAAAATGGTTAATTATTCAGAAATTGTTTCTCAAACTTTTTATACATCACGTTCTCCTGAAACAAGGGCCTATCTCTGAAATATCAAGTCTCCTGACATTTGTTATTTATGTCTGTGAGATATGAAACATTAGAGTCTCTATAGAAGGAAAGTTAAGGATCACCCAAATGGCAATAGAAATGCTCTTGGGAAGATGGCAATGTATTACAAAAAAAATGAAAAGTTGAACAAAAGACTGAATCAAAGAGATATAAGTAAAAAAGTCTATGTATGTGTGATGGGCACATAGGAGAAAGAAGGATCACCAAAGGAGAGTCCATCAGTTTCACTGATCATCTTACATGAAGGGAGCACAAGGTGGACCTTCCCTCCATCATGATGCACTGAGAGAAAATAACAGAAAAGAGTCAATCAAGATGAGGAGGCAGGGTGAATTTGAGTCTGCATCAGGGGAGGGAGTGTCTACAGGCCCCTTGGTAGATATTGGTTACATAAAATACCAATAAAAATGCAGTTTTATCCTATCCTTAGTAATGGCTAAGAAGGAAAGAAGAATTTATTATTTTTTTTTTAGAATTTATTATTTTTAAAGTAATAACTTTTATTTTCAAAAGATAATTTTCAACATTCACCCTTGCAAAACCTTGTGTTCCATTTTTTTTCCTTCCTTCCCCAAACCTCCTCCCCTAGAAAGCAAATAATCCAATATATATTAAACATGTGCAATTCTTCTCTATTTATTTCCACATTTATAATGCTGCACAAGGAAACAAGCATTTATATAGCTCCTACTATTTGCCAGGCACTGTGCTAAGTCCTTTACAAATATCTTATTTGATCCACAAATAATCTTGATCCATAGCTACTATTCCTATCCCCACTGTATAGTTAAGGAAACGCAGGCAGACAAGGGGTGACATGACTTACCCAGAGTTACCCAGTTAGTAAATATCTGAGCCTGCTTTTGAATTCAGTTCTTCCTAATACTAGGCCCATCACCTTATCCAGTATGGCCAAATGTTGTGTGTGCTCTCTATGGGTGAATGTTACACGTTTCTATATTTACCTAATTTCTAATTTCATTGGGATTATGAGCTAACTTTGGCCCCAAGGATTATAAAATTCTAATTAATAAACTAGGAAGAGAGGTATGGTATCTAGTTCCACTGAAATGACTTTATTTCACATGGGCAATATGCCTGCCCCTGATAATCTGAACCGAGTGGCTTGAAGCCAGAGCCAGAGAGCTCCAGTGTGTGTGTGTGTGTGTGTGTGTGTGTGTGTGTGTGTGTGTGTGTATTAATTGCCTTTCAGGCTAAAAAGGATTGCTAATTAACGGACGGGACTTGGCTGGGAAAGTAGCCCCCAAGGCTTTGAATTCTACGAAGAACAAAATGTGAGCAGAGTGAGAGCTGGTGGTTGGAGTCCTGAGTAGCACCAGAAAGGCTGGGGCAACTACACACAACAGGGGGCTAAAAGAGTTTGGGCGATGTGTGTGTATGTGTCCAGATGGGGATCCTAGTGGTTATTTGCTAACTTAAAAGGTTGAAAGTATCCCTAGATCAAATATGGATCAGGGGACATGGGGAGAAAGGAGGAACAATGTGGAGATCCTCTGTCAGAGAGACTGAATGAAGTTGGGTTCTTGATGCCTTTCCCACAGATATTCAATGTCAACTTTCTGAGTTAGTGATAAAATAGCCCCGATGTATATGAATAATATTGTTTTGAGCTCCCAGTTGGCTTTACACAAGAAAAAAACAGCACTTAGAAAACCCCAAGAGAATCGGATTATAAATGGTTTCATGAAAGTACCTAAGGTGGCAGACATCAAATAAAGAGGAATGCCTGTTTGGGGTAGAACGGGTCACTATCTTTTCTTTGGCAAAGACAAATAAATGAGGGTATTAGAGATATATATCAATTCTTTTGTAAATGTCCAACTAAATACAGTTATTAATGTAGAAAATCAACTATAGGGAAAATAGTTTTACATTCAAAGGTTCTGATGAAGGCCTCATTTCTAAAATATATAGAGAATTGACTCAAATATATACGAATTCAAGCCATTCTCCAATTCATAAATGGTCAAAAGGTATGAACAGACAATTTTCAGTTGAAGAAATTGAAACTATTTCTAGTCACATGAAAAGGTGCTTCAAATCACTATTGATCAGAGAAATGCAAATTAAGACAACTCTGAGATACCACTACACACCTGTCAGATTGGCTAAGATGACAGGAAAAGATAATGATGAATGTTGGAGGGGATGTGGGAAAACTGGGACACTGATACATTGTTGGTGGAACTGTGAACGGATCCAACCATTCTGGAGAGCAATTTGGAGCTATGCTCAAAAAGTTGTCAAACTGTGCATACCCTTTGATCCAGCAGTGTTTCTATTGGGCCTATATCCCAAAGAGATCTTAGAGGAGGGAAAGGGCCCCACTTGTGCAAGAATGTTTGTGGCAGCCCTTTTTGTAGTGGCTACAAACTGGAAACTGAAGGGATGCCCATCAATTGGAGAGTGGCTGAATAAATTATGGTGTATGAATGTCATGGAATATTATTGTTCTGTAAGAAACGACCAGCAGGACGATTTCAGAGAGGCCTGGAGAGACTTGCATGAACTGATGCTGAGCAAAGTGAGGAGAACCAGGAGATCATTATACACGGCAACAACAAGACTATATGATGATCAAGTCTGAAGGACATGGCTCTCTTCAACAATGATGTGATTCAAACCAGTTCCTTGTTCAGCGATGAAGATAGTCATATACATCCAGAGAGAGGCCTGAGGGAACTGAGTGTGAACCACAACACAGCATTTTAACGCTTTCTGTGAATATTTCCCTGCATTTTGTTTTCCTTCTTAGGTTTTTTTTTTCTCTCTTTCTAGATCTGATGTTTCTTGTGCAGTAAGATAACTGTATAGATATGTATACATATATTGGATTCGTCATATAATTTATCATATTTACATGTATTAGATTACCTGTCATCCAGGGGTGAGGGGTTGGGGGAAGGAGGGGAAAAGCTTGGAACAACAATAACAAAAAAAGCTTTTGCAAAGGTCATTGTAGAAAAAATCACTCATACGTTTTTGTAAATAAAAACCTTTTATTAAAAAAGAAGAAAATCAACTATAAATTTTCAATTTCTACCTTCCAGTCAGAAATCATTTAATTACTTGGGTTAGGGTAAAAATTAAAATAACAATAATAATAAATAAACTTCAAAATAAAATTATACCTTTGCTCAATACTTAACTGCTAAAGTTTCTACATTAACTTGTTTATTCTTTTCCTTAGATTTCATGTATGAGCTGGTCTCCATCCTTACTACAGCTTCTGAATCAGAGCTCATCTTACACTGGAATGCCCTTCAGGGTAATTAAGTGTCTTGTTTCCTTAGTCTTTCCTAAGTAAAGCTTTATTTTTCCTGTCCTTCTTGCTCAAGAAACCACTCAATTCCAGCAAGACAATGCTAGCCTTCACCTGCTCCAAAGAAATCCCTATTCCTTATTAGAGTTGATTTGCTTTACAGCAATGATTTTCTCTTGTACAAAGTGGGATGTGGTTATACAGAATGTGGTAGGTGGTTGTGTGTAAGGGGAGAGGGAAGAGAAGGGGAGAAGGGGGAGAAGGGGAAAAAGGGAGCAAAGAAGGAGAAGGAGGGAGAGAGGAAGAGAGAGAGAGAGAGGCAAAGACAGAAAGACACACAGAGAGAGACAGAGACAGAGACACAGAGACAGAAACAGAGAGACAAAGACAGACAGAGAGACAAACACAGGAAGGGGGAAGACACAGAAACAGACAGAGACACAAACAGGGAGACACACAGAGAAAGAAACAGAGACAGTGATAGAGATAGAGACAGAGAAACAAAGAAGAGAGAGACACAGACAGAGACAAAGAGACAGAAAGAAAAAGATGAAAACAGAGAAACAGAGACAGAGACAGAGAGAAAGAAAAAACTCAGAGACACAGAAATACAAAAACAGAGAGAGACAGAAAGGGAATGTCCTGGGGGAATGTAGAGAGAGGTATGTAATCTATATAGTTTCTATAGTCCCTGATCCCTCCTCTTGATGTTTGTCCTGCATTCTAGCTCCCAGTCTCGCTCACCAAGTGGCCAAAGCACTTTCATCACCATGCAGTACATGGAAGAGGAAGTATTATGTGAAGCAAAGGGCACTGAATCAGAAGCTGGAAAAACCTTATTGGAACCCCATGCTGACTGTGTGGCCTTGGGAAAGTAATCAGCTGCTAAAGTCTCAATATGCTTTTTTTTAAAACAAAACTACTCTGCCAAATCTGGAGGTAATTTGTAAAGCCACTCAGTACTAAGTGAGGAGTTCATCTCTTCAGTTGGTTATTTTATCATTGAACAAAGATAATCACAGTTTTCCTTGAAAACCACATAAAACTGAGCCTCTGAACAGACTCTGATGGAATGGAGCCAGTGTCCTGCTCAAGATAGGCTGGAAAACCCTTCAAGAAAGGTCAGTCTCATTGGGATGAAAAGGCTGTTCAATCCAGGTCAGATAGACTCTGGGAAAGCAAATCAGCAACTAAGACCCTCAGTCCTGAGTCAGTAGAGGAGCAAATCAGGGGGGCGGCTACCAGGTCCAGCTCAAAAGGCAAACCAGGCTGTTTCCTGAAAAGATCAGACAATACTACCCTCTGCAAACACGAGGCCCCTGTGCTCAAAGACAAGGTTCAGAGCTGCATGAGAAGCTTGGGAGCAGAGCTCAACCATACAAGTAAAAAGAAGAAATAACAAAAGAAAGGGTAAGAAAATGAACAAAAACCAGAAAAGAACCTTGACCATAGGAAGCTATTATGGTGACAGAGCAGATCAAAACACAAACCCAGACAACAGAACATCCACAGAAGAAATCTCAAAGAGTGAGTCTCAAGGGCAAAGATGCTTCTTGGAAAGGTTCATAAAAGACTTCAAAAGGCAAATAAAAGAAGTAAAAGAAAAATGCGAAAGGAAATGAGAGGTATGCATGAGAAAGTGAACAGCTTGGAAAAGAAAGGAAAAATTGTCTGAAGAAAACAACTCCTTAAACAGTAGAATAAACCAAATGGAAAAAGGAGATACAAAAGATAATTGAAGAAAATCAGACATTAAAAACTAGAACAGGGAAAATGGAAGCTAATGACTTTGTGAGATGGCAAGAATCAGTCAAACAAACTGAAAAGAATGAAAAAATGAAAGAAAATGTGAAATATCTCATTGGCAAAACAACAGCTGATCCAGAAGAAATAATTGAAAAATTAGTGACCTACCTGAAGGCCATGACCAAAAAAAAGAGCCTCTATAGCATTCTATAAGAGGTCATTAAAGGAAAATGCCTCAATATTCTAGAAATGGGGGAAATACTCATTGAAAGAATCCATCGATTATCTATGGAAAGAGATCCCCCAAAGAAAACCCCTGAGGAACATTGATATGAAATTTCAAAACTATAATCTCAAGGAAACAATGCTGCAAGCTGCCAGGGAAAAATAATTCAAATATTAAGGAGCAACAGTCAGGATTATCTAGGATCTGGCAGATTCTACCATAAAGGATTAGAGGGCTTGAAATACCATATTCTGGAAGACAAAGGACCTGGGGTTACAACCAAGAATTAACTACCTGGAAAAATTCAGCATCATCTTTCAAGGAGAAGAAGGAATTTCAATGAAATAAGACACTTTCAATCATTTCTACTGAAAAAAAAAACAGAAATAAACAGAAAATTTAATCTATAAACACAGAACTGAAGAGAACTATACAAAAGTAAACAGGAAATATATATATAGATAGATAGATAGATTAAACTGTTCACATCCCTAGATGGGAAAATAATATCTAAATCTCTTGAGAACTGAATCTGTCACTGAGGCAGATAGAGTGGGATATCACATGGACTGAAGGTGTGGTTGTGAATAGATTCTGATGTGATGACATCAATGAAAAAGACATTAAGGGGTGAAAAAAAGAGGAAAGGGAAAGGATAATGGGGCAATTAGTCCAAACCAAGAGGCTCAAAAGACCTATTACAATCCAGAGACAAAAGGGAGGGGGGATGAACATTGTCTGAAGCTTGATCTCAGCAAAGGTAATCATCAGAAGCCTACTTGTCTCCTGTTTTCTCTCTTTCTAAAAACAAGCTCTGTATTCAACAGCAAAGGATCTAGAAAATCAAAACATTTTTAAGCTCTTTTCTGTTTGCTATAGATACAAAGGAGCTCATGAGCTACATCAGAAAAAAAGTCCAATGCACCCCCCTCATTTCTACAAATGAGAAAATTGAGGAAATGGTCTAAAATAAAGGTACATATGTAGATTTAGGCTTGGGACAGAATTTGGAACTCTTCTAGTCACACATAAGGAAATTGAAGCTTAGAGAGGTTCATTGAGGTCAGAAGGAGCTGAGGTAAGATTTGAATCAAATCCTCTGATGTCAAATTCTTTTCTCCTCAGAGCCTCATTCTGATGATAGAGTAATGGATCTTGTATCAGGCAGCTTGTGGAAGAGGAAAGAAGGGAAGGAAGGAAGGAAGGAAGGAAGGAAGGAAGGAAGGAAGGAAGGAAGGAAGGAAGGAAGGAAGGAAGGAAGGAAGGAAGGAAGGAAGGAAGGAAGGAAGGAAGGAAGGAAGGAAGGAAGGAAGGAAGGAAGGAAGGAAG
>JAJPUD010000016.1:946052-968775 GCA_023553655.1 Myrmecobius fasciatus | reverse complement strand
CATTTATTCCTCAGTGAATTAATTGCTTTGCATTTATTCCTCAGTGAATTAATTACTTTGCATTTATTCCTCAGTGAATTAATTGCTTTGCATTTATTCCTCAATGAATTAATTGCTTTATATTTATTCCTCAATTGCTTTATATTTATTCGTCAATGAATTAATTGCCTTTTTTTGCTCATTGTTTGCTTGTCTGTTTATTTATTTGCTTGTTTAGTTAAATTTTTGTGGTTCCCCCCATTCCAGGCAGTGTGGTTCAATGGATTGAGCTGTGACAAGGAAGGCTAGTGTCCCACCCAGTCCTTTGCATTTTCTTGTGCTCATGGTAGGAGGGGCCCAGACGATGCACAAGCCATGCAGGAAAGGGTGACCTTTCCCAGGACAGGAGTAGGATCCCAAGCCACCAGCTCCTCATTACAAAGACTTCTCTCTGTCTCTGGGGGCAGAACCAAAGGCATTCACATTCATTAACTATGAACTTGGCTTTTTCACCCAGAGAGGTACAGAGAGTCTCCATAGATAGCCTGGGATGTAACGGATCCACCCCCAGACAGAGCTGCCTGCTGAGTTTGTGTGGATGCTGCCAATCTCCAAGCTCACGCCTCTGCCCCTGGGCAGCCTGACCCCTAGTCACATGTCTTTGTTTTCCTGGCTCTATGTCTGGTTGCCCCATGTGCACCCTACCTACTAACGGTTAGAGCTGGAAGGCGCCTCAAAGACCATCTTGTCTAATTGAATCCAGAGGAGAAAATTACTTGTCCAAGATCCCACCCTACGAAGTATCAGAGCCAGGATTCAAACCCATTTCATCCTGGTCCCCTTCTTAGGGCTCCCCTCAAATGCCCTCTCTATCACGGAGTTTTTCCTGGTCTGCCAGAACCCTTCTGGGGTCCCATACCCCATAGGCTGGGCCTTTCCCAACACAATTAAGCACTATATCCAATCAAGCAGGCAAACTTTTGTTAAGTGCTTACTGTATACCTTGCATTATTCTAAGATCTAGACCATCCAAGAGGCAAAAACCATTGGGGTCTTCAAGGAGCTCACATTCTAACAGAGGAGAGATAAAATAATGGGAATGGGGAGCTCCTGGGTATAGCAGTTCTGTACTACGCCAAGCCGGTACCCTCTCTGTGATACCTTGTCCTCCCTCCCCATCTGTCACAGGAAGAACCCAAGGAAAGAAATCAGTGAATAAATACAAGACCTTAACACGAGAGCATTAAAACGATGGCAACTTTGCAGGACAAGAAGCTGGGAGAGGGGACCTGGTGGAGGACAAGGAAAGTCCTCCTATGGCAAGAGAGTGACACCTGAAATGAGTTCTGGATGAAACCAGAACTCAAAGCTTCAAGGTAAGGAAGGCGAGTGCTCAGGTTGGGGCCCCCACCTGCCCATGTTGCCATTGACAGCCAGATGTCCAGACCCCATTATTCTGAGAAATGTGACTTGGAAACCTTAAAACTCTTTAAAAAAACTAGTTATTTGGCCATCTCTGCTGGACAGGAGCTTCAACAAAGGAGTTGTCCTTTGTTTGGGTCACACCCATGGTTCCTAGCAACATGATGTATATGGGAAGCACTGATGAAAGTATTATACAAGATAACTGAATGATTTCATATCCTTATTTCTGAAGAAAATATTGAGAATATGTAAGAATCAGCTTAAAAACAACTACCCACAAAAGCTGCCCATCAAAATACCCAGGCAGCTATAACCAGACACACACGCATAAATGCAGCAGCACACGGATATTCCCACACACGTGCCCACACCATCCCCTATGCACATGTATGTGATAGTGATGGATGTCCGCTATATATACATGTATACCTATTGTATGATATGTGTGTGCGTTGTGCTATGTGAACACTAAGTGAAAAACCAGCCATGGTAAGTATGGGAGCTAAATGATCCTGGTGGACCTCATGGCACTTGAGTACTGCTGAAGACCCCGGCCCCTCCCTGCCTTATAGCGGGAATGGAGTTCAGATAAATGTTCCCATTTTACAGATGAGTAAGATGAGGCACAGAAAGCCTAAGGGACTTGCCTAGGGGCACACAGCTAGAACAAGTTCCAGGAAGGAACACAGATCTCCTGACTCCAGATCTGGAGCCTTCTCCTCTCAACCCAGTGTCAGCACACTAGAGCCCATGCCCCCACATCTGGAGAGAGGGAGGGAGGGAGAGAAGAAAAGGAGGGAGGAAGGAAGGGAGGGAGGAAGGGAGGAAGGAAGGGAGGAAGAAAGGGAGGGAGGAAGGGAGGGAGGAAGGAAGGGAAGAAGGAAGGGAGGGAGGGAGAAAAGGAAATCATTGCCAATGACCTGCTTCACCTGACACAGCCAGCAGAGAAAAATCAATGAAGCAAAAATATTCTACTCAGGAAAACTTCGTTCCCCAGCTGCCAGTTTAAGATTGTGGCCGGCGGGTAGAACATGTGTAAGCTGAGATGGACTGTGAGGTGATGGATGCAGCAGCAGGGCTCCTGGGCAGGCAGAAATGATGAGCCGGGTTCCCGAGCAACAGAAACAACCATGGAAAGGATACAGAATCCACCTAACTATGGCTTTCCAGTGAGCACCTCATTTACTGCAGCCCAGCCTAAGGATCCTCCTGCAGTGTAGGACACAAAAGAAAGGGCAGATGTTGTTTCTGCCCACAAGGACCTTATAACCTAGAGGGAGAAAAGTGATTGACATGTATGTAAAAAAAAATGAGAGGAGCTCCTAGGTGTGTGCTGAGGAGAGCAGGTTGGGAAGGAAGTTGAGTAGCTTTATCTTAATGGAGGAGGGGTAAGATTTAGGTTTATGGGATCATAGATTTCAATCAGAAGAAAGGACTTTCAAGGTCATAAAATCATAGCTTTGTTGCACCCCAGACAACAATAGACTGAAGTTACAGTGAGCTAGATTTTAATTTGCTATATAATTCTCATTTAAAAATTTAAAAAATGCTAACAATTATAGCTTTGCAAAAGTAGTATGGATACGCTGCTCCATGTGATGCTGAGATCTCTCTCACTTGCTTGTTTTGCAGCTCTTTCAGTCATGTCTAATGCTTCCTGACCCCATTTGGAGTTTTCTTGGCAAAGATACTGAAGACTTTGCTATTTCCTTTCCCTGTTCATTTTACAGATAAAGAAATGGTGGCAAACAAAGTAAAGCAATTTGTCCAGGGTCACACAGCTAGCAAGTGCCTGGGGTCCAATTTAAACTCAGAAAGACCCAGCATTTTGGCCACAGTGCCACCTAGCTGCCCCTATCTCCATCACTGGGTATCTTTCATTCCTGGATGCCCATTTTGGGGAGATATTGCAAAGGGGACTCCTGCCCAAGGGTGAATTTTCCCAATTTGTCTCTGAGATTCCATCCAAATATAAAAATCAATGTTTCCCAAGTCTAGTGTTCTATTTACTATACCATGCACCTAGTTGTTCAACATGGTACATAGAAAGTGCTTAATAAATGCTCTATTTTCATCTATCTACTTCTCTATTATCTACCTGTCATCTGTCTATTTATCTATGAAATGTTGGAGGCTGGAAGAAAAATAATTTTAATTGAAAAGCACAGCTATTCCAATTATCCAACCCCCTTATTTTAATTGTCCTTTCACTAATTCTCATTCATCTCATGAAAAAGCCTTTCTGTTAAACCTCAGATTTATACTTCAGAAAAGTAATTTGGCCTAGAGATTACCGTATTTACTTGTGTAATTCCCACTTCTGCCCCACTTTTTTTTTCTTTTTTTATAATTATTGTATGGTAAAGATGGAGATGAAGGTGGGCTTGAGTAACTTGGCAGGGATACTGTACCAAAAATAAAAGGTAATTCTACAGTATTTCTACCCTGATAGATAGATGATGCAAATGTTAACAATCCCACTTTATAGATGAAGAAACTGGGGCTTACTGGTGAAGTGACAACACAAGATCGCCCAGTTACTGATTAGGAGAGCTTGGATTTGAACCCAAGGCATGTGATTTCATTTCCAACTTTCTTCCCATGATGCAATTATAAAAAGTAGAATAATGCCCAACATCTAACCACCTGTGTACCAATGGATAGTGTTCTGAGGGGGTCTCCTACCTCTGAATCACCTGTAAATAATGCAGCCAAAGCAAGATTTGAGAGATGGAAGGAATCTTGGTGGCCATCTACTTTCCCCCATACATGAAAACAATTCCCAGTGTACCATACATGTCACTTGGCTATCTAGCCTTTGCTTGAAGACTTCTGAAGAAAGGGACTTGCTGCTTTCCAAGACAGCTCGCCCCATTTTGGACAGCTCTCAGTGTGTCTTAATATTATCTCTAACCTGCCTTTTGGGATCATCCACGCTTTACCCCTAGCTATGCCCTGTATGGCTAAGAATAGGGTCCATTTTTGTGATGTATTGTTAGGAGCTCCCATAACAATGGAGATCAGCTCCTGGTCTCTGACTTGCAGTCTTAGAAAGCAGCTTAGAGTACTAAGAGGCTAAATGGTGTATTCAGGTTCTCACTGCCTGCCTGTATCTATGCAGATGGATATCTGTTCCATATATCCAACCCTGACCATAGATTTCCAGAACCTTGAACCGGATGTTCCCAAAATATCTCAGATTCAACATGTGCAAAGTAATTGAATTTCATTCAAAACTCTCCTCTCTTCTTAACTTCCCTGTTGCAGTCAGACACATCAACAGCTTCCTAGTCCCTCAAGCTCACAACCTAGGTTTCATCCCCAATGTCCACCTACCTCATATATTTGATCTGTTTTCAAAAATCAAAATTGAGATTGCCATCACAATAAAAATTGTCATTGACCGCTTTCCCAAAATGTGTTTCATGGAACCCTTGAGTTCACAAGGAGTCATTTAAGAAAATGGTCAACCACCATTGGTCCCTGCCATCTGTGTGACCTTAGGCATCACTTGGACACTAGAGCCCTCAGTTTGCTCAACTGTAAAAGGAAAGAGATCATCTAGATGCTTCTGAGGTCTTGTCCAGCTCTGGATTTGACCTCCTTTGATGAACCTCTATATCCCCCTATACTGTTAAGTTTGGCAGAGTGAGATATTTGATTTGGAATATGTGGACCTGAGTTTGAATTTTAGCTCTGCTACTTACTTTCTATGTGACTCTTGGCAAGTGATTTCTTCTTTCTGTGATTATTCTGCAAAGTCATCTGGAGCTATGCCCAAAGGGCTATAAAATTGTGCCATTATTGGATGTGTATCCCAAGGAAATCATGATGGAGGGAAAAGGACCCATGTGTGTAAAACTGTTTGTAGCAGCTCTTTTTGTGGTAGCAAAGAATTGGAAAAGGAGTGGATGGCCATCAATGGGGAAGAGCCTAATAAGCTGTGGTACAGGAAGGTAATGGAATATTACTGCTCTATAAAAATGACAAACAAGCTGATTTTAGAAAGGCCTGAAAGATTTACATGAACTGATGCTGAGAGAAACAAGCTGAACCAGGAGTATGTTGTACACAATAACAGCAGAATGTTCAATGATCAACTATGAAAGACTCAATTCTTCTCAGTGGTTCAGAGATCCAAGGGAATCCCAACAGACTTTGGACAGAAAATGCCATCTGCATCCAGAAAAAGAAGTATGGAGACAATATGAATCATCACATACTATGTTCACTTCTTTTTTGTTTTTTTCTCTTCCATAGTTTTTCCCTTTTGTTCTAATTTCTCTCTCCCAACATGATTCATGAAGCGATGTATATTAAAATAAATACATACATTAAAAAAACCTTCAAAGGTCCCTGCCAGCTCTAAAGATCTGCTCAAAAGATATAAAAAATTGCAAATCACTTTTCAAACCTTAAAGTGAAACAATAATATTAATTATTAATATTATCATAGTTATTTTAGAGGGAAGGAAATAAGCATTTAAGCATTTATTTGGCAGAGTGCCATGCACTTTACAAATATTATCTCAATAGATTATTGAAACAGCACTGAGGAAAAGGTGCTTTTGTTCTGCTTGTTTTACATTTGGGGAAACTGAGACAAGCAGAGGTAAAGTGACTCACCCAGGCTCACCCAGCTGATAAGTGTCTAAGGGCAAATTTGAACTCAGGCTTCCTGAACCTATTATCTATCCATTGTACCACAACCTTTATTCTCATTATTTTTATTATTAGTTATGAGTTATTATTATTTAAGTCTAATTATTATCATTTCATTATTATTTTTCTCATTATTACTATTAGTTATGAATCATTTATCCTAAACCTCAAATTATATTTTCTTGAATGGATGGTCCTGAAAATAGATCATTTCCTCTAATTTTGCTCCCAAATCTCCCTGATGCCTTCTTACCACAGGGGTGTTCCTGACACAGAGTCGCCCAGACAAACATGTATAAATATAAATGTATAAAAATAGTGATAAAAAGGCATGGCTTGGGGGCAGAGGACTTGAGCTGGAGTCCCCACTCTTCTATTCATGGCCTGGATGAGACCCATCCTTTCTCCAACTCTCATTTTCCTCTATAAAACAAATTAGATTAGGTGACAACTTGGGATCCATGAAATTGATTTTTAAACATTTTTGATAGCTCTCTTTCAAAATCACTAGTCTCCTTTGGAAGCCTCTATTTTATGTTTTCATAAACATTATCCTGAGAAGGGGGCCATAGCTTCCTCAGACTGCCAAAGGCGTCCATGAAAATGAAAAGGTTAAGAGCCCCAGGACTAAATGACATTTTTGATATCCCTCTGAGCTTGTAAGTGATGAGACAATCCTGTTGTGTCATGTTTCAGAATTTTCTGTGGCCAAATCAGTTTTGAAAACATTGCTCTAGATGCACATAAGAGTAAACAGGCAGAATGTGTTTCCATAAAGTGTTACAACAGCTACCATGAGATTGTCACTGCTAATCTGATCACACCTGCCCAGGCTCAGGACTGCTGGAGCTGTCAACAGCAGCCTGCCAGGGGGGAAATTATAGAGAGGGAAAATCACATTTCCTTCTCAGAATTCTCTGTTGTGGTAGCAATGGACAAAGATGCCTTTCTCAGTGCCCCAGGATTAGTGTTCTCTCACTCTTCAAATGATTTTGTATTGTTTTGCATAAAATGAGTATGATTACTTGGGAACATGTTGTATCCCGGGTATAATGTCAGCTTCTTAAGAGTGAGGATTGTTTTATTTTTATTTTTATATGCACACCCCTAGAATGTGGTGGTGATACCCAGATTGTATATGAATATATGTATGTATTTAATATAAATAATACATATACATGTATATAGAAAACAGATAATATATCCTATTGATAATGTGTATATATATATATATCTTATAAATCAAATATATTATCTATGTGGATATGTATATTTATTAAAAAAAAAATAGAGTAGTACAAAGGAAAAAAAAATGACTCACAAGTCTGGGAACCTAGGATCAAATTTCACCAGACTGCACTTATCACCAGTGTGACTTTGAACCATTCACTTAACTCCTTTTCCCTTCTGTAAAACAAGAGGGTTGATCCATCCTATAATGTCTCCTCCAATTTTAGCCCTATAATTCCTATGACAATGGACTTCTAGGCTTTTTTCTAATGTATTTATCTGTACATAAGATGGATCAAAACGGATCTTAGCAGACAAATGCATTGGGTTGGATCTGGCAGAAAGAAATTCAATCAGGATAAATGTAAAGTCTTATACTTGGGTTCAAACAATCACCTCCACCAATAAAGGTAGGAGATGCATGGATAGACCTGTTCTGAAAAGGATCTGGAGGCTTCAGTGGACTGTAAGCTCAGCAGTGGGAAATACCTGTTTCACTGCACAAAGCAAGGCAGAGCTACCATGAAAGAGAGCATGATAGTCCACTCATGGTCTTTCTTTGTATTTCTGGAGTATTATTGGTTCAAAACCAGGTGGACAGCCAGGATGAGGAAGATAATTGAGTTCATGACATGGGAAGTTCAATTAAGGAATGAGCCTGGAGAAAGAACACTTCATGGTTCAGGGAGGCAGAGGAGGACATAATAGCTGTGGTCAGGCACCTGAAGGGATGTCAAAATGAGAGAAGAGATTGGTCTGTTGGATCCCAGAAGGTCAAAGTTACAAAGAGATCAATGAGGGCTGAAGTCAGGAAAAGTTTCCTAAGCATCTGAGCCATCCACAAGCAGAAGACTTGGCCCCAAGAAGTCCCAGTGGATTCTTCCTTCTCAGAGGTCTTCAAGGAGACATAGGCTTATGCTTGTCAAGTAGGTTGTAGCAGGTATTCTTCATGAGGTGAACAAGACCGATGATTGCTGAAACTCCCTCCATCATATAAATTCTGTGATACTGTAATGCTATATTTGGTCAGTCGAGAAGAAACTTCTTGAAGGCAGGGATTGTTTCATTTTTGTCTATACTTCTAACCACTAGCCTTGAGTAGGCATTTAATAAATGTTTGTGAAATTATTCACTTGAAATCTTAGTATTCTCTCCCACATAGAATTCATTTGCATATGACTTATATTGACTGATCTATTCCTATTTTGCTTTCTCCTGGCAGAAAGCAAGCTCCATGAGGCAGGGATTTTCATTTCCGCCATCATTTCCATGATTTTGTCCAGAGAGAACTAAATAAATGTTTGTTACATGGAATTAGAGGTAAAAATACCAGCATAACCATCAACATGTGAGTTAATATCAATGAGTACATAAGTAATCATTGATATAAAAATTATTTTTCTTTTTTATTTTCTTGGAGAAAAAGCATGAGATTCATTGATAGCATTTTAATCTTGGGCAACTCTTATTTTTTGGAAAATGCTCAGGGTCACTTAATTACATATTGTATCAAGCATTTGATTAAAAAATGAATTAAGTGCAAGGAATTAACATCAACTTAAATCAATAGCCGGCTTGAGCAAAATATCTGTAGCCCAGCAAAGCAGTAATAATATAGTATCATTTTTTAAAATCATTTGTCTAAAGGCAAGAAAGCTGAAATAAAGAGCTGCTCCAAAGAAAAACTGTTTTCAGGATGACCACTTTTAGCCAATTTCTCCTCAAAAAAATCCCAACAACAGCAACAACAACAACACAAACATCTTTTCTAAGTATTAATAATTGGACGCAAACTCAAAATCAATACACGGATTGGTGAGAAGGGTAGAAATGATTCTCCACTGAAAGTTGTAGGGATACACATTGTCTGTAACCACAACCCAACAGGGAGAATACTGGTAATTATTCAGATGAAGTTCCTTCTATAAATAATGCCTTAATGGGCAAATTAATGAGTTCATCACCAGCAAATGTTTCCTGAACATAGTGTAACATTTTTAAAGGCCTGAATATGTTTTATACGATTAAGAGTTCTCAGGCTCCACAAATTAATCTTTAAAATGTCAAATAGAGACATGTAGGGTTTTATTTTACTTCCCAATCCTTTTCACAACTACCATATATGGATTTTTTTCTCAACAGAAATTCACAGAAGCCCTACCTTTTAATCTTCTTCTCTTGATGAACAATTTGACATTGTAAAAAATGTCAACTTTCCCTCTCCCCAATTTTAATGTCATTTCACAGTTTTACTATTATGACAAAGAGTGTGCTCCATGGTTGTACAAGATTTAGAGATGGAAAGGATCTGAGTCCTCCTATCATTTTACATATGATAGAACTGAGGCACAGAGGTTTGAAGTCATTTGTTATAGATCACAAGGCTAGTAAGTTTTTAAGGAATATTTGAGTTGAGGTCTTCTTCTCCCATTTCCTCAGTGCCTCTCTTGAGAAAATGTTATCTAGTAGAGTCATTTTTCAACTGTGACTGATTCTTTATAATCCCATTTGAAGTTTTCTTGGCAGGAACACTGGAGTCTCTTTCCATTGGTTTCTCCAGATTCATAGGTGAGGAAACTGATAAAAACAGGGATAAATGACTTGTCTAGTCAATGTCTGAGGCCAGATTTGAACTCAGGACAATGAGTCCTCCTGATTCCAGGTCCAACACACTATACAATATGGCGCCACCTAGTTGACCTCAATCTTAATCAATGACGCACAATACATCTTTGCCAAATCTGCCAAAAAAATTAGAGGTAGGAAGTAGGGCAGCCACTGGGGAGCTTTGTCTTCTGAGTCCATTCAACTTTTTTGCTTCTATAAGGTATTGGAGAATGGCTAAAAGAAATCCACAGATGATCCAAAGGTGGCACATCAGTCAACAGTCTCAAGCACTTCTCCCACACAGTCTCATTAAGAGCATCATTCATTCAAAAATGCATTTATTAACTACCTGCTGTATATCAGATACAGTCTTAGGTCTGGTATCTAATGCAGGCTCTCATTACTTCATGCCTAAATTATTTCAAAGCCTGCTAGTTGTTCCCCCTGTCTCAAGTCTCTCCCCCACTCCAATCTATTTTCTACTCATCTGTCAAAAAGATCTTCTTAAAATGCAGGTCTGATTATTTCATCCTCCAATTAAACAAAGTCCAGTGGCTCCTTTTGAGGTTCCTACCTTCAATCTCTCTCTTCTTCAATCCATCCTCCACAGTTACCAAAGTGATTTTACAAAATTAAAGAACAGGGGAGCAATGTGGCTTTGCCTAGGACACATTGCTCTCCTGCTCAAGAAGCTCCAGTAAGTCCCTATGGCCTCTAGGATAAAATAGAAACTCCCCTCTCTGGAATTTAAAATCCCTTTTCAATCTAGCTCATGCCCAATGTCGCAGGCTTCTTACACTTTACTGTCCTTTGAGCCTCTCCTTACTCTCCAAGTTACTAATACCTTCTCATAAATTATTATGAATATACTCTGTACTTAATGTTCTGTGTACATTTCACTTCCCCTGTAGAGATCAGGAGACACATTAGAGCCAGAAAAATAGATGTGAGTATGATGTGCAAAGAGAGCATCATTGAATTTTTGAGAAATGAGACAAAAAGAAAGTAAGTAGAACCAGGAGAGCGATATTTATAATACCTAAGATAATTTAAATGAAACCAAAACTGAAAACATCTGAATTCTGATTAAATGTAATGAACAGTGTGGAAAGATGTATACATATATTCGATTTGTCAAGTATTTTAGCATAATTAACATGTAGTGGATATCCTGCCCTCTAGGGGAGGGGTGGTGAGTAGGGGGGAAAAATCTGTAAGGGTTAATGTTGAAGAATTAACCACGCATATGTTTTGCAAATAAAAAGTATTAATAAATAAAAAATGTAATGAACAACTTTGACTATATAAGAAAAGTGGGGAAAAGTCAGTTTTATAAGTGAAATCAAAACTTGCTTTTTTTTTCATTTTACCTTAATATCATACCCATGCTTCCATAAAAGTAGTCTACAAACATTTCTATAACATTTTTCCTCTAAAATTCAAGTGAATTTAATTGGAAAAGCATATATTAAACACCTACTGTGCACATGACACTGCACTATTTGACAAGAGATACTAGGGCAAAAAAAAATCTTTGGCTTCTGGGAGTTTTGATTAACTTGGGAGAAAATTTCCATTTAAAGAAAAAAAGGAGTTTCTGGCTATACTTTGCAAATGTAACTGTTCCTTGCAAAACACACCTCTGAACTAGAGTGCTACTTTGTAAAGTAGAAAGGATCAATAGGTAAACCACTTTGAACGTACAACTATCTAATGCTATATGAAATGATGACAACTGCAGTGAACTCTTGGCAATGGAGTCCACCAAAGGCAAGAGACTTGGGCTGTACAGTAGATTGAATAATGGATTCAAGGTAGAAAAGGCCCGAGTTCAAATCCACCCTCAGTCGCATACTAGTGACCCTGAACAAGTCACTTAATTTCTGTCTGCCTCAATTTCCTCATAACAGTTTTCCTCATTCAGACGAAGATAATAATAGCCTCCATCTTCTAGGGTTGTTGTGAGTATAAAATGAGATATTTCAAAGAGAGTTTGTAATAATAAGGAATATTATTAATATTATTCTTTGAGAAAATAACCATAATAGCTTATATTTATATATGTTAAAATTTGCAAGGCACTTTATAAACACACTACATACACTGAAGATCATTCGATCTTCAGAACAAACCCGTGAAGTAGGGGTGATAATTATCTTCATTTTAAAGATGAGGTCATTGAGGCACAAAAACGCTGTGTAATTTGACGAAAGTTAGGAAGTTTGTAAGTATCTGAAGCAGAATTTGAATTCAAATCTTCCTGACTCCAAGTTGAGCCCTTGATACACTATGCCTCTAGAACAAAAAACAAACAAAAAAATCAGCTACCATTTCTACTCTGCATTAAGTTCTGTGAAACACTTAATAAATATGCTTTTTATTCCTAACCATGCCTCTTGCAATAGACAGAACAGAAAAGAACCAAAAGGAAGTAACTACAAAACTCATTATCAGACGTGGTTCTCAGCCAGACAGTAAGAATCCATTAAGCACTTACTATGGGCTGAGCACTGTGCTAAGAGCAAGACTTATTAAGGGTAAAAATAGACATTGCCCTCAATGATCTTAAATTTAAATAGAAGTGACAACCTCCAAATAACTAGGTACTTTCCTCAGTTTTCCTATGTCAAAAGGGTCCACTGGACTCATAAGGATCCTCAATCTGTCTTTCTATTATCTTTTGGTGTATATAAGATCTACATAGAGAGAAAATAGGTGGAAGGTACCTGAGAATGCGTGTAGCATTAAATGAAAACTTGGCCAAATATATTACTGCCTTAGCACTTCATTCTCTATCACTGATAGAGCATAAGCTTGTTAAAGGCAAGAATTGTCCTACTTTTATATTTATCTATCTAGGGTTATACATATAGTTTTTACAAATGCTTCATAAAATATGCTTCATAGTATTTTATTTCATATGTTTAATAGCTCTAATAATTAGAAAAATGCAAAGTAAAGCAGTTCTGAGATAACAGCTTATACCTACTATATTGGCAAAGATGGCCCCCAAAAAGGAAAATAACAAATGTTGGCAGGGCTGTGGAAAAACAGGCGTGTTGATATACTGCTAATGAACCTGTTCTTGAAAGCCAAATGCAATTATCCATTCATTTAGTCCTCCCATTTCTCCTGTCCCAGATCTAATTTTGAACTTGAAAAGTACTCTGAAGACTACTTCTCATTTGATTTTCATTATTTCCTATAAAACCAACTTGATTCATTTATGAAAAGTAAAACAGTGATTCAACAGGATATTTTGGAAGTGTGATGTTCTGGCTACTGAAATTTTCGATAACTAAGAGCTTTCAAAAACATATATTCTTAACCATTGCTGAGAAGCCTTGTAAAATGCAACATCCCATTCTTCTGCTATTTGAATGCATATTGAAAACAATTATTTTTATGATTTAATATCTTTTCATTACTAGGAATCATCAATGACTAATTTTAATCAAATAACTGACTGGCATAATGAATTTGGAGCCATAGACCTGGATTGAGTTGGAATGAAGTGGATTGGGTTGGAAAGACAGGGAGGTCTGGAACAAAGTAGGATAAAATCACTTTGGAACCACTTTGAGTTTAAGTGTCAGTGAGACATCTAGAAACATCTACCAGGAATCTGGACATGAAATTTCTAGCTAAGGACACAAGGCCCCTCCTACAGATCCATAGGCTTTATTTGATAGGAGATATCTCTAGGATATTGAACAAATATTTTTCCTCTTTGACAATGTGGAACAGCTGCAACAGAAATGAATTGTTGACAATTTTTGCCACTTGATGGACCCAGTGAATAATGAGCTATGTAAATGGTATAGAAATGCCCACAGTTCATAAGAGCCAGGTATAGTATAAATATGACTCTTATTTATGGAGAGTTGCACATTCCTTCTTTCAAATATATTCAATGGATCAGGACAATCTAGGCAATAACTTTAACAATTTAGTGTTTGATAAACCCAAAGACCCCAGCTTTTGGGATAAGTACTCACTATTCAGCAAAAACTGCTGGGATAATTGGAAACTAGTGTGGAAGAAATTAGGGCTTGACCCACAGCTAACACCACATACCAAGGTAAGATCTAAATGGGTTCATGATCTAGATATAAAGAGTGATATTGTAAGCAAATTAGAGGAACGTAGTATTGTTTACCTCTCAGAACTGTGAAGATGGAATAAATTTATGTCCAAAGAAGATCTGGAACTCCTAATTGAACACCAGATAGATAATTTTGATTATATTAAGTTAAAAAGTTTCTGTATAAATAAAACTAATGCAGACAAAATTAGGAGGGAAGCATCAAATTGGGAAATCATCTTTACATTTAATGGTTCTGATAAAGGCCTCATATCTAAAATATACAGAGAATTGTCTCATATACATACATACATATATATATATATATATATAAGAATTCAAGCCACTCTTCAGTAGATAAGTGGTCAAGGGATATGAACAGACAATTTTCAGATGATGAAATTAAAAACATATGAAATTAAAGTCATATGAAAAGTTGCTCCAACTCACTATTGATCAGAGAAATGCAAATTAAGACAACTCTGAGGTACCACTACACACCTGTCAGATTGGCTAAAATGACAGGAAAAGATAATGACGAATGTTGGAGGGGATGTGGGAAAACTGGGACACTAATACATTGTTGGTGGAACTGTGAATGGATCCAACCATTCTGGAGAGCAATTTGGAGCTACGCTCAAAAAGTTATCAAACTGTGCATACCCTTTGACCCAGCAGTGCTTCTATTGGGCTTATATCCCAAAGAGATCTTAAAAGAAGGAAAGGGACCCACATGTGCAAGAATGTTTGTGGCAGCCCTTTTTGTAGTGGCTAGAAACTGGAAACTGAATGGATGCCCATCAATTGGAGAGTGGCTGAATAAATTATGGTATATGAATGTTATGGAATATTATTGCTCTATAAGAAACTACCAGCAGGATGATTTCAGAGAGGCCTGGAGAGACTTACATGAACTGATGCTGAGTGAAACGAGCAGAACTAGGAGATCATTATACACAGCAACAACATTATTACATGATGATCAATACTGATGGACATGGCTCTCTGCAACAAAGAACTGTCTCAAACCAGTTCCAATTGTTCAGTGAAGAAAACCATACATATACATCCAGAGAGAGGGATATGAAATATGGACCACAACATAACATTTTCATGATCTCTATTGATATTTGCTTGCATTGTGTTTCCTTTCTCTGATTTTCTTTTTTTCTTGTAGATAGGATTTTTCTTGCACAACTTGTCAAGTATTTCAACATTATTAACATGTAGTGGACTTCCTGCCATCTAGGGGAGGGGAAGAGACTGGGGGTAAAATTTGTTATGGAAAGCTTTGTAAAGATCAATTCTGGGGAACTGCCCACACATATGTTATACAAATAAAAAGCTTTAATAAAAAAATATATTCAATGGAATTCTACCTACCTATTTCACTTGGACAAAATCTATTTCCATTAGCCTAAAAAAGCCCACTCTGTGACCTTATTTTCTCTTCTCTGCTTTCATTTCAGCTAGCTCAACACTACTATTTTGCTTAACCCATCTGCAGACCCCAGTTATCCCAGTGGTTTTTGTATCAAAAATCAATAGATGGTTGTCAGATTGGCTAAGATGACAAGAAAAGATAATGATGAATCTTAGAGGGGATGTGGGAAAACTGGGACACTGATACATTGTTGGTGGAACTGTGAATGCATCCAACTATTCTGGAGAGCAATTTGGAACTATGGCCAAAGAGTTATAAAACTGTGCATACCCTTTGACCCAGCAGTGTTTCTATTGGGCTTACATCCCAAAGAGATCTTAAAGGAAGGAAAGGGTCCCACATGTGCAAGAATGTTTGTGGCAGCCCTTTTTTTAGTGGCTAGAAACTGGAAACTGAATGGATGCCCATTAATTGGAGAGTGGCTGAATAAATTATGGTATATGAATGTTATGGAATATTATTGTTCTGTAAGAAACGACCAGCAGGATGATTTCAGAGAGGCCTGGAGAGACTTACATGAACTGATGCTGAGTGAAATGAGCAGAACAAGGAGATCATTGTACACGGCAACAAGAAGACTATATGATGATCAATTCTGATGGACCTGGTTCTCTTCAACAATGAGACGTTTTAAACCAGTTCCAGTTGTTCAGTGATAAAGAAAGTCATATACACCCAGCGAGAGGCCTGTGGGATCTGAGTCTGGACCACAACATAGCATTTTCACAAACTCTATTGATGTTTGCTTGCATTATGTTTTCCTTTTCAGGTTTTTTTCCTATACAGCAAGATAACTGTATAAATATATATATGCATATTTGATCTGTCAAATATGTTAACATAATTAACATGTATTAGACTTCCTGCCATCTAGGGGAGGGGGTGGAGGATAGGAGGAAAAAAATGTAACAGAAAGATTTACAAGGGTCAGTGTTGAAAAATTACCTATGCATATGTTTTTGCGAATAAAAAGCTTTAATAAAAAAATCAATAGATAGGGCAACTCTCCAAGATAGAACTTCCACTGAGCTGGGGAAAAATGCAGGGCTGAAAATGGAAGGGTAAATATTAATAACACATTTTCCATAGAGTTTCCTTCAAGTATCATACTGCCTTTTACCATTTTACCTAAGAAGTAAAACGACTTAATATAGTTATATTATATATTAGTTATAATACAGAGATGGGCTCAAATTAATCAATCAATTAATAAACATTAATTAGGTACTTACTCTATGCCAAGAACAGTGCTAAGTAATGAGGATACAAAAGAGGCAAAAGACACTGTGAATTTTTAAGAACTTAAAAACTGATGTTAACTATAAATGTAGTAGAGTGTTTTCTACATCTTCCTGGCTATTACCACTACAAAAGATTAAAAACGGATCTTGGAAAGGGTTAACAAGGACCCTTTTCATATATATATATATATATATATATATATATATATGTACATATATATATATATATTTCAGATATATGGATTTAAGAACTAAGTCATTTTTCTAATCCTCTACCATAGTTTCCCATCAGATCTAGTCATCTCAGTCTATTCTTTCTTTCAGAATTTCTTTTTTCAGGTTCTGGGAAATCAGTTCCCAAAGGGTATTAATGATTTACTATGTTTGACTGTCATCAGAGGATCACAGATTTAGAACCAGAAGGGATTTCAGAAGCCAAAAAAAATCCAGCCTTCTTATCTTACAGATGGGGAAACTGAGGCTGAAGAGGCTAAAGATTTGCCAAAGATCACATGGCCATTAAGTATTTCTGGCAGGATTTATATTAAAATCTTTCTGACTCCAAGTTCAGCACTATTTAACCCATGCCACCTAGCTGCCATCAGCTTATTCCTTCCCATTTTTGTTACAATATCTGCCTCTGACCCTTCCTTTCTCTCCCCTCCTTCTCCCCCTGTCCCTTTCCATCTTTCACTCACTCTTAACCCTAAATAAACAGGATTGTAAGTTTAGGGCTGCCAAGGATCTGAGAAATCACACCTAGATGCCCCATCACAGATGTAGGACTTTGAAATCAGAGAGGTAAAGTAACTTCTATGAGGTCACACAGGTGCTAAGTGGCAGGGCCAGAATTGAAAGCCATGTCCTTGAACTCTTAACCAAGTGTTCTTTTCACTCATGCCCCACAACAAATGAGTAGTTTCAGTCAAGATTATTATGAAAGTCATAGATATTGAGAATTAGAAGTAGTAGTTGATTGTTCTGACTTGGTGTAGAGGGAAATTTTCTAATGATTATGACTTATTCTAGAGTAGAAGGGTCTACCTAGGGGTATCTCGTCATGAGATGTCTTCAAACAAAGATTGGGGACCACTTGTTGGATGGGTTATAAAAAGACAGAAGAAAGAAATCAGGAAGGCCTTGGGTTAAACCCTGCCTTAGAATCTTACTAGCTGTATGTCTCTGGGCAAGTCACTCGATTAATTCCTCTAGGCCTTCAGTTCTTATCTGGAAAACAAGGGGCCCAGACTGAATGATCTCTAAAGCCCTTTACAACTCTCAATCTATGAGCCTAGGAGGGCATAAGTTTCCTTGGGTATAAGTTAGACTAAATGGCTATGGGTGGACCCTTCCATTTCTAAGATTCTGTGTTATCCATCGCACATAAGAACAATAGGCCTGAGCTTTATGCCCGAGGATGGAGATCACAGAGATGGTGCAGTTCATTGTTCATTTTTGTCCAGTGACAAGGTTGGCACTGATCTGATGCATAATGAAAACCAACAATAATAATGGCATATCTTCTGGGAACTGGATGACTGGTAGAAGTACAGGGTAGAAAAAGCATTCTGGGTCCAGTGGAATTTGATAAAATGATAGCGAAGTTTGATGGAATGATAGCAAAGATGGGTTAAGATCAGAAGGAGAATGGTGTCAGAATACATTAGCTAGATGAGCTGATTTCTGTAGCTGCTTACAGGAATTACATGGAGCCCATCAATTCTTTAAGCATACCCAGTATTCCCTTCTTATGGTGAACTCAATGCACCTAGAGTTCAATTGTAGATAGCTATTTGGCAGGTGGCATAGGGAATAAGTTAATACAATTGGAGGCAAGAGACCCAAGCTAAAATCCTGCTTTAGATATTTGTTAGTTTAATGACCCTAAGCAAGTTAGGGATTCACTCTCAATCTCAGTGGTTTCCTCACTTAAAAATGGTAAATAATAGCATTTGCTTACAGAAATATTGTGAGGATTCATTAGATAACATGGAAAGTGCTTTTAAAGCTGTAAGTCCTAAATTAGTGCTTGGTATTATTATCAATATAGTGAGAGAGCAAGAGGGCACACCAGCAACAGGCCCTGGAATTAATAAAAGAGATAAGCCAATGTCCAAGATGTTGCCTGACTAGACCCTACACTCCCTTCTCTTACTCAGCATTTGTGGCAAACAGTAAATAAAAACTTAAACTGAAAACCCCAAATGTCAGAAGTACTACTTTTCGGGGCAAATTTGTCTAACAGAATAAATAGCTGCTTTTCTATCAAAACAATAGGGCTCCAGCTGGTTTAAAAAGTGACAGCATTTCAATAACTTTGAATTATTGCACCTTCTTGCTGGTATCAGATACTCTATAGAGTAAAGACCAGTGATCAATCACTGGAGATGAAACCTGCTGGAGAGGAAGGCACATGGATTTGGGAATTGGAACACAGATCTGCTGCAGAAAGACCCTTCCCTTCATAAGTCTTTATAGTCCTTCTGTCAAATAAGGGGCTGAACCAGTTTACCTCTGAAATTTCTCCTCATTCTGAATTTCTGATCTGCCACACCAATTTGATTTAAAAAAATATCTAGAAATGAAGGAGTCAAGCACTAAACAGAAAAAAAACTTCAGGCATCATACTTAGAGTTAATTGTTTATCTTTGTAGACAATTTCATTCTTTTTTAAATTGCCCTTGTAACTATTCTCTTAGACTTATTCTACATTGCCCCCCAAAATTGTTCCACCTTAGAAGCTCATTCTAGTCCTGAATTTTATTCATTGGCAACACTGGAGATAGTCTCCATTCTTCCAGCTTCTCTTCCTAATTGGCTGGTTCTTTTTCATATCTAGCCCATTGAAGTCGTCATTATTCTCCAAGTTGCACTCCAAGTTCCTTCCAGATTTTCTGTATCATACCCCATGCACCAGATAGTTCTTGCCCCTCTCATTTCTAATTTCCTTTTATGTATTATTTCCTCCTGTTGGAATGTTAAGGTCCTTGAGAGGAGGGACTATCTTTCAGTTTGTATTTATTTTCCCAGCATTTGTTGATTTGACATGATAATCTATAGTTATATCACTAATTCACCTCTTTGTCATCCTTTGCCTCTCAGTTATTAACACTCCTGTCTTCCTCATCCTATTGAGTGTTTTCACTTAAGCCTCTCCTAAAGGTCCGATCTCTTTTGCCTAATGAATGGCATTGACCTTGACAAGTTTTGATTTCTTGCTAGATCAAATCTATCTATAGTGTTCTTCCATTAATATAATCCTCTTGACCAAATAATTTTATCAAAAAAATTAACACAACCTCAATATATGTATATGTACTTATTTATGTTATTCTACTTGTGTGTAAATTACAATTCTGATAATTATATAATTAAAAATTTCCACAAATGAGATTATCTATGAAAAGTGCTTTGCAAATAGAATGTGCTATATAAATTCTAACTAGTATTATTCCATGCAGACATTTTAAAAAGGAGATAAAAATTAAATAATATTGCATATTAGAGCTAATAGTCACTAGAGTTTATCAACTAATCAAGCCTGCATTTTAGGGAAACCTCTTTGACACATGGGGGATGGATCAAAAAGGGGATGAGATTAGGGGAAGGGATACCGATTACTAACCTAGTAGAATAGTTTAATCAAAAGGTCATGGACTTTTGAACATGAGTGGCAGTTACATGAATGTAGAGAATCAAGCAGATATGAAAGGTATGAAAGCAGAAATAATAAAATGTAGCAATTGATTGGGCATATTGAGCTGAGATTAAGGAAATGACAATGATACTAAGGTTATGGACTTGGGAGACTAGAAGGATGATGGTCAACTTGACAATAAAGTGATTTTAGGAGATTATTGTTTGCCCTTCATTCTCAAGGAGGACTATGATAACAGAATGCTATGTCATGACTTACAAGTGAATTGGATTTAAGTGAGGGAGGGCTGTGCAAAGTCACCAGACTCACACTTTCCTCCAGAGCCATCTGGATCCAGTGGCAAGATACAGATCAGAGTGATTAGAAATGACTGCAGGGGCAGCTGGGTGGTGCAGTGGAAAGAGCACCAGCCCTGAAGTCAGGAAGACCTGAGTTCAAATCTGTTCTCAGACACAACACTTCCTAGCTGTGTAACTCTGGGCAAGTCACTTAACCCCACTTGCCTCAGGGAAAAAAATATTGCAAATGCAGTAAGAAACCATGGCCTTTTTAAGTAAAGATCTTTCCCAGGACTTGGTTTTACTGATGCAGTACCTATTCAGTGATTAAGGCCAGATAAATCCAGTTCACTTATCATTGATCTGTATAGCACAGAAATCATCCTTCGTGGGGTACCTGCTATAACCACTCAATAATCTGGGACAGAGTGTGAGTATATTGGCAAAAATATAGGAGAGAAAGAATTGTCATCATGGTACCTGGGACAGCTCCTACTGTGCATATCTGCTGTTGAGCTGAGATTCAAACTTCCTAAAAAAAAAAACCAAGGCGGCACAAATTTAGGCAAGTTGGGATTTTGCACAGAAGAGTGAAAGAAAGGAGCAGGGAATTTGGGGGTGGAGGGGTAGGTGTGATATCTTTAGAGATAAAGCCTCAAGACTGGCTCTGGCAAGAAAGAGGGAATGTCAGTCCCATATCAATTAAGGAGACAATTAGTCTACTGGATAAAATGGAATAGGATGAGAAAGTCTTGGGTTTGAATCAAATCTCTGACATTTGCTATCTATATGATTTTCCTTACTTTTTGCCCAAACTTTAATCACTAGTTACTTTGATGTCCTGAAGAAATGTTTTTCAGGGACCATGACTGATGATTGCTTTGTGAGGATCACCACTTCAGAAGCATCCCAGACATGCTTGACTTTATTCTCTATTCTCTTGTCATTTCATCCTCACGCATTCCCTCGCTTTCCCTCCCTAATTCCCACCCTAATACTAGAGCCATAAACCCTGATCAAATCAACTTCACTACTGTTCCTTCCCAAATCATCCCTGTAACTTTCCCGAACAAAGTGACTCTCCTTGGCCACCATTTTTTTCTGTGTGCTGACTCTCCCATTAGAATAAAAACTGAGGACAAAGAGTGTCTTTTGATTTTTATATTCACATAAAATATCACACTGTTTGGCATATAGTAAGCCCTTAATAAGTGTTTTGTCATTCTTTCAATCACCATGGACATGTTCCTTTACTTCTCTAAGAATCTGCAAATAACAATCTGTAAATAACAATATTTATAGTTCCTATATCATGAAGTAATTGTGAGGATTAAAAGCATTGAAGAGTTAATGTTAAAGGCAGACATTTGCAGGCTGGATTAAGCAAGCAACTGTACTTCAGAAGACGAGAGGAATAAAATACATGATCAGATCTCTGGTGAAATGACAGTCTACGGCAGCCGAGATCGCACTCAGAGTACACAATTCTGTTCAGGAGAAGCAGCTTCCCCTCCATATATGTTTATTTTTCTACACTAGTGAAAGTGAAAATTATACACCCATCATAACATTCACTGTGTAATCAACAATTTATTTAGATGTCAACTGCTTTCAGTACATTGTACCTTGGGAAAGCTGCCAGGTCTTTTTCTTAGTATGTTCCCTGTACTAAGCTTAAAAAATGCATGCAAACATATATGTGTGTCTTTAGATATATGTATGCATAATTACATATTGCATATACATATATGGGAGAATATATTTACTAACTGTTATATGTATATATATTTATGTATGTATATATAATTGGATAGAGCTCACAGGTCTTGAGTTCAAACTCTAGTTGTAATCTATTGTACCTGTATGATCGAAGGCAAATCACTTAACTTTAGAAGGCCTCAGATTATTTTTTTCCCTATAAAATAATGATTTGAATATGGATATCAGAAACTAGAGACAGTTACCTGTTTGTATATAGTGTCAAGACATGAGTGGTAGTTACATTTTAAAATATAGTAAAGCTTTATTTTAAAAAGTCACAAGTCATTCTTAGCTCCAAGCTATACAAAAAGAAGAAGAAGAAGAAGAAGAAGAAGAAGAAGAAGAAGAAGAAGA
>JAJPUD010000016.1:903448-946042 GCA_023553655.1 Myrmecobius fasciatus | reverse complement strand
AAGAAGAAGAAGAAGAAGAAGAAGAAGAAGAAGAAGAAGAAGAAGAAGAAAAAGAAGTCAGCCTAAGAGCCAAGTTTGCTGAACCCTGGGCTATATGATACCTAAAGTCATGTCCAGCTTTAAATTTATGATCTTAAGGAGTTACAATGGGGCTCCCACAAATCAGTTGCCATTATTAAATTAATTTAAAATTATGCTGGATTTTCTATTCAAAGACATATTTGATGGTAGGGCAGAATGTGCCTGGATCAATTTCAAATGGCTTCATCTCTTTCCCCTATTCATATAATTATTCTATTTATGTAACAGCTTTAATGGAATTGGAAAATGATACCATTCATCTGTGAAATGAAGAAATTACAACAGATGAGCAAAGATAAACTAATCAATAGAACATTTATTCATCTCTGTGCCAAACACTTGGAACACAAAGATAAAAGGAAATAATCCATTCCCTCAAGTAACTTACAGTCTAGCAGGAGGAAATAACATGTATAGAAATCTTTAGATAATGATGCAACTGCTTCAATGTAAACAACATTAATAAAACTTATTTTCTTAAACAAAATAGGGGTGGACTAGGTAAAGATGAATCAATTTCATAGATTTGGAGGTTTGGAAAGTTTCTTTTTCATAACAATGTTAAAAATCATGTTTTCCAAACAGAATCTTGCCCATTTTCTAAAGATTTCTAAAGAACTTTGGAGAGGCTCAATTATATACATAGGACAGTAAAAGTAAATAAGCATCTGAAGTAGGATTAAAATCTGGGTTTCATGCTTCTGAGTCTAGAGCTTTTCCCATTTTGCCATATTTTTCCTTAAATATTTTCTAAGTGTTTACTTGTCCACAGATCCACTCTTCATTTAGTGAGCCAAGTACAATAAAATCAGGAAAAGATTCAGATTAATTATATCTAAACTTGGTTGTCGTGGCCAAAAGCAAGTAGTTTTAATTCCTTGTACTGCAGTTTGTTCATTTGTAAAATGAGAGAATTTGAAGCAAATGTTCTCTAGAGAGGCAGTGTGGAATAGTGGCTGGAGCAGTCAATTTGGCAAGTATTTATTAAGCACCTACTATTTGCAAGGCCTTTTGCCATGACCTGAGAGTACAAGGACAAAGATGAATAAGCTTTTGCCCTCGTGAAGCTTATATTCTACTGGAGGAGGAGAACAAAAGTTTACTGATAAGTATATGTTTGTGATATTGAACCAAATCCAAGGTGATTTTGGAAGGGAGAACTATAAAAACTTTCAAATCAAAAAGGGTTTCATGTATGTGGTGGCTGGAGCCTTAGCCCAGAGCTTTGAAGGGAGGTTAGGGATTCAAAGAGATAGAAGTAAGAAAGGAGAGGATGCCAGGGCCCAGGATTGGGCAATGGTGTGTGGTAGACAGGAAACAGCAAGTAGCTCAGTTGGTCCCAACCCCATCAATACGTGATACAGAATTTAGGTTAGTCTAGGAGCAGTGCAGAAGGATAGGGAAGAGCCTGAACATAAACGGATCTTTATAAAGGTCAAGCAGGGTTTATTTTATCTTTTGGAAATAAGGGACCCACTGAAATAATTTGAGCTAGGGAAGAGACATGCTCCTTTCTTGGCTGTAGGATATATCAACCTGGCAACTGTGTGGAAGATAGATTAGAGAGGGAGAGACAAGATATGGGTAAATCATTTAGGAGGCTATTTTCATTACATGGGATAGGTGAGAAGGGCTTCAATTAGACTGGTCCTGTGAGGGAGAGGGAACAGATGCTAGAGGTATATGTAGGCAGAATCAAGAAGAATTTGGCCAATGGATGATTAAAGAGGTTTTGTGAGTGATTCTTTAACCTGATTTCTCATTTATAAAGAGGGAAAAGGTCCAGAGCACCATTTTTTATAGGGCTATGGTGAAGATGTAATGAGATAATCTATGTACCAACCAATAAGCATTTACTAAGCACTTTCTATGTGGAGGGCACTGTGTCAGGGAAACAAAGGAAAGGAAAACCATTCCTACTCTTAAGAGTTTATACTGAAGGGATACAGTGGGGTGGTCCAGTGGAAAGGGCTGCCTTTAATGCCCAGGGGCCTAGCTCCTCTTACTTCCTATATGACCTAAAGCAAGGCACTTCACTATTGTAAACTCATTTCCCTAATCTTTAAAATGAGGGGGTTGGCCCCTCCTGGCCACCTCTCAGATTGGCTAAGGTGACAAGAAAAGATAATGATGAAAGTTGGAGGGGATGTGGGAAAACTCCAGCCATTCTGGAGAGCAATTGGGAACTATACCCAAAGGACTATAAAACTACACTTTCCCTTTGATCCAGCAGGGTCTCTACTGGGTCTATATCCCAAAGAGATGATAAAAAAGGGGAAAGAGACACATGTGCAAAAATGTTTGTAGAAGCCCTTTTTGTAGTGGCAAGGAAATGGAATCAGTTGGGGAATGGCTAAGTGATGGTATATGAATGTTATGGAATATTATTGCTCTATAAGAAACAGTCATCAAGGTGATTTCAGAAAGACCTGAAGAGACTTATAGGAACTGATGCGGAGTGAAGTCAGCAGAACCAGGAGAACATTGTACATGGCAATGACAAGATTATGTGATGATCAACTCTGATGGACATGGTTCTTTTCAACAGTGGGGTCATTCAGGCCAATTCCAATAGACTTGTGCTGGAGAGAGCCATCTGCATCCAGGAAGAGGCCTGTGGGGACTGAATCGAGATCACTACAAAGTATTTTCACTTTTTTGTTGTTGTTGTTTGTTTGCTTATGTTTTTCTTTCTCATTTTCCCCTTTTAATATGATTTCTTCTTGTGGATGATAAACGTGGAAATGTGTTTAGAAGAATTGCACATGTTTAACCTATATTGAATTTCCTGCTGTCTAGGGGAGGAGAAAGGGAGGAGGGAGGGAGAAAATTTGTGAATGCAAGATTTTGCAAGGATGAATGTTGAAAATTATCTTTGCATGTATTTGGGAAAAAAAGCTATTAGTATTTAAAATAAATAAATTCATGTCTGGCTATGGGAAAAAAAAGAAAATCTTCAAGCTTTCAACTCAAACAATGGTCTCAGTTCAAAGATAAGTATGGATTCTACATGTTATGAAACACTCATGAAACTTAGTCTACACAAACACTAATATGAGGCAGCATAAATTAATGATAAGAGCACAAGCCTGAGGTGGAGTTGCTCAGTTTCAATTTCAAACCTGTCAAAAACTAGCTATATGACTCTGAAAATTACCTCCTACCTAGACCTCAGTTTTCCTATATATAAAATCAGTTGAGACCAGAAGAAATCTCCCAGCTCTAAATACTCAGAGCCTCTGATCTTTCATTCAACTATAAACTGGGGCAAGTGAAATAAAAATAACCTTTAAACTCAGCTTTGATTCAAATTGAAGAATTCACCTGAATCTGAAAAATAAACAAAGCTGATGGAAGAGTTTTAAAATCTGATTTGATTCAACAAGGGAAAACAAATTCTTCATGTTTTAAATTATAGAAATCCCAGAGTCACTATGAGATTTGCGGTATTAGAGATTTTAAATGTCTTATCTGCTGAATAGGCCAAATGGGAATTTATTTGCATAGTTGTTAAAATTTAATAGAATGGTGAACTTTAGTGCTATTAGGCTTGCCAAATTCACAGTTATATATTCTCGCTGCATCCCTGTCTCAGTGGGAGTTTTCAGTCCTTTTTTTTTTGTTACATTTCTTGGGAGCAGTATGGAGGAGAAGGATTTATCAGTAGAAGATACATCTAAAAGGTCAGTGTCATACATCAGATTGAGTTTTGGAAATGGAGACCAGAGCTCAAGGCTTAAACCCTCACTTCTGACATTAATTACTGATTTGGAGTCATCCAACTCCAGTCTGGGGAACTCACGAAAAATACCATCACTAGGTCTGTATCCCAAAGAAATCATAAAAAGAGAGAAAAGACCCATATGTACAAAAATAATTATGGTAATTCTTTTTTTGATGGCAAAGAATTGAAAATTGAGGGGATACCCATCAATTGTGGAATGGCTGAATAAGTTGTGATATATGAATGTAATGGAATATTGTTGTGTTATAGGAAATAATATGCAGGAAGATTTTAGTAAAACCTGGAAAGGCTTACATGAACCAGTGCAAAATGAAGTGAGCAGAACCAGGAAAATGTAGAATATAGTAACAGACACTTTGTACAATGATCAATTATAAAGGACTTATCTCTTCTCAGCAATACAATGATCTAAGACAATTCCAAAGGACTAATGATAGAAAATGTTATCCACATCTGGAAAAAGATCTGATCAAGTATGTATGTAGATCAAAAAATACTATTTTCACTTTTGTAGTTGTTTGCTTTTGGTCTGCTTCTTCTTTCACAACATGATTGATATGCAAATGATTACATGATTTTACATACATACATGATTTTACATGTATTACATACATGATTACATGATTTTTACATGATTACATACATAAAACCTACATCAAACACCATCTTAGGGAAGAGGTGTTCAGGGAGAAAATTTGGAGCTCAATTTTTTAAAATGAATGTTAAAAATTGTCTTTACAAGTAATTGGAAAAATGCTATATTAAAAAGATTAGCTTCTTGACTTGTTATACCCCCACATAGACTTTTGAAAGGAAAATCTCCAAATATGGTCTTTTCTATGTTTCCACAAATATACATATAACAGGATTTTCAGTGCCTATATGAGAACTCAAGATAACAAATGCATAACAGGTGGAGGACAGCATTTTATTTCATACCAAAGAAAACTAAGAGGGTACAAAGGAATCATAGAAGCCCATAAAGAGATTAGAATTCACATACAGTATTTGGTTGTTATTTATTATGGCTGAGTATCTTGCCCAGAATCACACAGCTAGGAAGTATTAAGGGGATGAAGCCAGATTTAAACTCAGATCCTCCTGACTTCAGGCCAGTGCTCTATCTACTGCACCATCCAGCTGTACCCCACATAAAGTATTTAGCATAGTCACAAGTTCTCTTCAGGAGGGACCTGAATTTGAGGGTACCAGCAAAACATAATTCTGATATTCTGGGTGAATTTCTAGTCTGACTGTCTGTCTCAGTTTCTGTCTCTCTTTCTCCTTCCTACTTACCTCCTTTTATCCTCCTCCTTCTCTCTCATGGATTCTACACAAATTCTTTCAAATTCCTAGTTTCAATGTGTATTTCGGACTATCCTTTAAAATGAAACACACAAGATATCCATAACAACTTTTCACAATAGCTTACAAAAGAAAAATAAAATAGAAGCTAAGAACCTGTTCCACTATTGCCATTGTTCAGTCATTTTAACCATGTCAGACTCTCCATGACCCGCTGGGATTTTTTTAGCAAAGATTCAAGAGCTTTGCCATTTCCTTCTCCAGCTCAGTATATAAATGAGGAGATTTAGGCAAACAGAGTTAAGTGTCTTATCCAAGATCACACAACGGATAATCGTTAGATATCACATTTGAATTTGCATCTTCTCAACTCCAGGTTTAGCACTATATCCACCATATCACCTAGTTACCCATCCTAGCATAAGCATTGAATAAAGACATTCAATGAATAAAGAATGTAATGGAATATTGTTGTGCCATAAGAAATGAGAAAATGGGGGGGGAGTTAAGAGGGCAGAGAGGAGACATCTTTTTTCTCAGCTCTCCCCATGAACCTAAAATTAACAGCAAATCAAGCCTCTGAACTGATTTGGAGTAACAGAACTGGCAAATATTTGGAATGTAACAAATTTTCAGCAGAGGATAATTTGGAAGATCTTCAGAAAAAAAAGTCTGTTTCAATTAGACACAGAGGGAGGTGAGCCAAGCACAGGCAGTACAAAGGCCCAGAGTGGTGTGGCATGCTGTGTGCTGGGGAATCTATTGGGAGAAATCTATAGAAGTGTTGGCTACTCTGTCTTAGTTACAAGCCAGTAGATCAGCAGATTAGCTGTAAGACATCCAACACAAAAGGCAAATAGTAAGCCCCTGAACCCCAGAATATCAAGGGACCTGGCAACGCCCATTCAGCACCAGAAGTTAGTCAGCACTGACCGGTGCAGCCACTATCACCTATAAAGTAAGATTGCACAATCTCTCTTTTGCCCTAAAAGCAGACCTCAACTTTTTAAAAAAATGAGCAAAAAAGCAAAAAGAACTCTCACCATAGGCAATTTTTATGGAGAAAGAGAAGAAACCCTTTTAAGCCATGAGTACACTAAAAATAGATCATTTCCAGATAAATCCTCAAAGGGTAATATGAATTGGCCCCCATCTCACAAGGTTCTCCAGGAAAAATTCAAAAAGAATCTTAAAAGAGAGTTAAAAGGAAAATGGGGAAAGGAAATGAAAACTTTGCAAGATGGTTTAGAAAGGGAAACACAAAAATTATCTGAAGAAAATTCCTTACAAACTATATTTCACAAAATGGAAAAAGAAAATAACTCCTTGAAAACCAGAATTTGTGAAATGAAAAAGAAATCCATAGAACAAAACAACTTATTTTTAAAAATCAATTGGCCAAATACTAAAGGAGCTAAAAAAAGATAACTGAAGAAAATAATTCACTAAAAATTAGGACTGAACAAGTGGAAATAAATGGCTCAATGAGACATCAAGCGTCAGTCAAACAAAAACAAAAAAAAAAAGAAAAAAATAGAAGAAAATGTAAAAATGTAAAACACCTCATTGGAAAAATAACTGGCCTGGAAAATAGATCTAGCAGAGATAATCTAAGGATTATTGGACTTCTTGAAAACCTTGATGAAAAAAAGAGCCTAGACATCATCTTTCAGGAAACCATCAGTGAAAACTGCCCTGATCTCCTGGAATCAGAAGGCAAAATAGCCATTGAAAGAATACACCAATCACCTCCTGAAAGAGACACCAAAATGAAAACTCCAAAAACATTGTGGCTAAATGTTGCAACAGCATTGCAAACAAAAGAAAAAATATTGCAAACAGCCAGAAAAAATTCAAATATAAAGAAGCCACAATCAGGATTACTCAGGATCTAGCAGCATCCATCTTAAAGGCTCAAAGGGCCTGGAATCTGATATTCCCTAAAAGGCAAAGGAATTTGGATTGTAGCCAAGAGTCAAATATCCAGTTAAATTGAGCATTATCTTTCAGGGAAGAAGATGAACATCCAATGATACAAGTGAATTTCATTTATTTCCAATGAAAAATTAGAGCTGAACCAAAAATAAGATCTTCAAATACAGAACGCAAGAGATGCATAAAAAGTAAAAAGGAAAGAACTGTTATGGATATACATAGAGAGTGCAAGTATAATTTGATTTTACATTATAATATAAAGAAGAAACTAGAGGTAGAAAAAGTATTGTATTGGAAAAAGAGGAAAATGGAGGCAAAATGAGTGAAATTACATCTCATGAAGAGTCAAAGAACTATTATAATTGAAGGAAAGAAGGGAGGAGATGAGCAATGTGCGAATCTTAATCTCATCAGATTTGGCTCAAAGAGAAAATATCAGACATATTTGGTTTCAATGAGAAACTTGTCTCATTTTATAAGGAAGTGGGATGGGAAAGGGGAAAGGAAAGGGGAAGGCAAATGGAAGGGAAAACAGAAGTAAGAGGGGAAAGGTATATGAAAGTGGAGGGACTGTAAAGGAGGAGGGCTGTTTGAGGGAGGTGGTGGTCAAAAGTAAAATACTGGGGAGGCAGGAAAGAGGGAAAGGAAAGAGAAAAGTATAACTTGGATGGTGGGAAATACAGAATTAGTCCTTTTAACTGTGAATGTGAATGAGATAAACTCTCCCATAAAATGGAAGCAGATAATCTGGATTAAAAGCCAGAATCCTACAATATGTTATTTACAAGAAACACATTTAAATCACACTGATACATTTAGAGTAAAGGTAAAAGGCTGGAGCAGAATCTATTAAGCATCAGGTGAAGTAAAAAAAAAAAAAAGCAGGGGTAACAATCCTGATCTCAGATCAAGCAAAAGCAAAAATAGATCTAATTAAAAGAGATAACGAAGTAAACTATACCTTGCTAAAGGGTACCATAGATAATGAAGTAATATCAATATTAAACATATATGCACCAAGTGGTATAGCATCCAAATTAAACATATATGCACCAAGTGGTATAGCATTCAAATTCTTAGAGGAGAAATTAAGAGAGCTGCAAGAAGAAATAAATAGCAAAAGTATAATAGTGGGGAATCTCAACCTTGCTCTCTCAGAAGTAGATAAATTGAAGCACAAAATAAATAAGAAAGAAGTTAAGGAGGCAAGTAGATTTTTAGAAAAGTCAGTTATGATAGATCTTTGGGAAAAAAATTGAATGAAGAGAGAAATGAATATGCTTTTTTTTTCTCATTGATTCGTAGAACCAATACAAAAATTGACTATGTATTAGGGCATAAAACCCTCAAAATCAAATGCAGAAAGGCAGAAATAGTAAATGCATATTTTCAGATCATGATGCAACAAAAATTCCATGCAATAAAAGCCAAGGGAAAACAGACCAAAAATTAATTGGAAACTAAATGATCTAATCCTAAAGAATAAATGGGTGAAACAACAAATCATAGAAACAATCAATAATTTCATTCAAGAGAATGACAATAATGAGGAAACATACCAAAATTTCTGGGATGTGGCCAAAGTGGTATTTAGGGGAAATTCTATATCTCTAGATGCTTAGTTGTATAAAATAGAAAAAAGAGAAGAACAATGAATTGGGCTTCCAACTAAAAAAGCTAGAAAAAGAACAAATTAAAAAACCCCAATAAATACCAAAGTTGAAATTCTGAAAATAAAAGGGGAGATTAATAAAATTGAAAGAAAACTATTGAATCAAAAATAAAAGTAAGAGTTGGTTTTTTGAAAAAACCAATAAAATAGATTAATTTTAGTTAATTTGATTAGAAAAAGGAAAGAAGAAAATCAAATTGTTTGTCTCAAAAATGAAAAGGGAGAACTTTCTACCAACGAAGAGGAAATTAGAGCAATGATTAGGAATTATTTTTTGTCCATTTATATGTCAATAAATTTGATAATCTAAGTGAAATAGAGGAATACCTACAAAAATATACATTGCCCAGATTAACAGAAGAGAAATAAATTATTTAAATAGTTGAATCTTAGAAAAAGAAATAGAATAAGCTATTAATCAACTCCCTAAAAATATCTTCAGGACCTCAAGGATTTAAATGTGAATTCTACCAAACATTTAAAGAACAATTCATTCCAATACTATACAAGTATTTGAAAAATTAGGGAAAGGAGTCCTAACAAATTCCTTTTATGACACAGATATGATGCTGAAACATAAACCAAATAGGGCAAAAACAGAGGAAGAAAATTATAGACAAATTTCCCTAATAAATATTAATGTAAAAATCTTAAATAAAATATTATCAATGAGATTACAGAAAGTCATACCCCAGAGAACACATCACAACCAAGTAGGGTTTATATCAGGAATGCAGGGCTGGTTCAATATTAGGAAAACTATTAGCATAATTGACTAGATCAATAATGAAACTAACAAAAATCATATTATTATCTCAATAGATGTAGAAAAAGCATTTGATAAAATCCATCATCCATTCCTATTAAAAAAACACTAGACAGTATAGGAATAAATGGATTTTTCCTTAAAATATTTATTTAAATATTATCAGCAAGCATCATATGTAATGGGGACAAAGTAGAACCATTCCCACTAAGATCAGGGGTGAAACAAGGTTGTCCACTATCACCATTACTATTCAATATTGTATAAGAAATGTTAGTTTTGGCAATAAGAAAAGAAAAAAAAAAGATTAAAGGAATTATAGTAAGTAATGAGGAAACCAAATTATATTCTTTGTAGATGATATGATGGTATACTTAAAGAACCCTAGAGAATCTACTAAAAAAATTACTAGAAACAATTTACAACTTTAGCAAAGTTGCAGTATATATATATATGTATATATATATGTGTATATATACATATATATATATATAATAAAATCACATAATATCATCAGCATTTTTAGATATTACCAACAAAGTCTGGCAACAAGAGATACAAAGAGAAATTCAATTTAAAATAACTGTCAATAATATAAAATATTTGGGAATCTTTCTGCCAAGGGAAAGTCAGGAACTATGTGAACACAATTACAAAACACTTCTCATACAAATAAAATCAGATCTAATCAATTGGGAAAATACCAAGTAGGTCATGCGAATATAATAAATATGACAATACTAACTAAATTGATCCATTTACTTAGTGCCAATAAGGAAATTATTTTACAGATCTAGAAAAAAATAATAATAAAGTTTATCTGGAAGAACAAAGTGCCAAGAATGTCAAGGGAATTAATGAAAAAAAATGCTGATGAAGGTGGCCTAGCTGTGCCAGACTGAAAACTATATTATAAAGCAATAGTCATCCAAACCATTTGGTGCTGGCTAAGAAATAGAGTAGCCAATCCGTGGAACAGGCTAGGTTAATTGGGCAAAATGACCAGTTACTATAGTAATCTAATGTGTGGCAAACCCCAAAACCCCAGCTTTTGGGATTAGAACTCACTTTTACTTTATTCTTTTTTTCCCTTTCTTTCCCTCCATCTCCCCCAGCCATTAAGTACATAACACACACACACACACACACACACACACACACACACACAGACATAGACATAGATATTTATAATCATACATATGTATACACATATAAATTCATATACATTTTTGTTAGGCCATACTATGTTTGTTTTTCTTCTGTTCTCTGAAGATGAATAAGATTCATAAATCCAAATCTTTCCATATTATTCTAAATTCACCAAATCATATTTTCTTAGAAGATAGCAACATTCCAACATTATATTATTAAATTGTCTAAAACAATATTAACTAATATGGCTCTTAGTTTAGTTTCCCTATTCTTCTTGTTTGAATAAATTTATTTTAGCTTTAACTTTGAGGTCAATGATAACTATCCCAGCTTTTTTTTTTCTAATGAATTCTACTCCTGATCATTATTGTTGTTTGGGTGTATCTCTTACTTCCTATCTTTGTAGAATCATTTACTTTATTTCTATTTACTATCTTGCCTTGCTATTACTTAATTTGCCTCCCTCCAAGAATCCCTCCATTATCTTCTCCCCTGACTCTTTCCCTTTCTCTTTATCCCATTCCCATTAATCTACACACCTTATCCCATTCCTGTTAATGTACATATTTTTTCTATACTCCCTCTTTTTACTATTCCTTTTTCCTCTTACTTCTCAATAAATTTAGAAGACACATATATATGTATGTATGTGTGTATATATATATATATATATATTCAAATATCCACACATTTCCCTCTTTAAGCCATTCCCAATGTGAGTAGAATTCCAAAACTACCAGCCCTCCTGTGAATTCTAATTCATCTATTACTTCTTTCTCTTATATATCATTCATATAATATACTCATTCTACCTTTTCTTAGATAGTATTGCCTTTTAGAATCACATCATACTTAGGTCTACCTCAATCTTTCTTTCAAATTACCCAATTACAAATGACAGTCTTGGACATATGGTTTATATTTCCATGTTAAAAAAATAAACTGTTGTTACTAAGTCTCTTGAAATTAGTTTTTGACATTTCTCTTGAATCTTATATGTCAAACTTTCTATTAAATTCAGGTCTTTTGCAACAAAATTCTGAAACTAGCAATTCATTGAATTTCCATTTTTTCATTCATGACTATGCTTAACTTTGCTGGGTATATTTTAAGCTCCAATCCTAGTTCTTTTGCTCATAAATAAATAGTGTTTCAAGACCTGTGGTCTTTTAATGTAGCCACAGCTAGGCCTTATGTAATTTGAACTGAGGCTCTGCTGTATTTGAATTGTTTTTTCTTGTTGCTCATAATATTTTCTCTTGGTACTGGGGATTTTGAAATTTAGCTCTTATGTTCCTATAGGATTTCCTTGTAGGATCTCTTTCTGGTGACATGGGTGAATTTTTTCTATTTCTATTTTCCCCTCTTGTTCTAACACATCAGAACCATTTTAAAAATTATTTTTTGCATTATCGTGTCAAGATTCTTTTTTAATCATAGCTTTCAGGTAGTCTAATTATTATGTGTTCTCTTCTCAACCTCTTCTCTATATCAATTGTTTTTCTTATGAGATATCTCACATTCTCTTCTAATTTTTTTCATTATTTATATTTTGTTTGACTATTTCTTTGTCTCATAACTTTTTGACTTCCCTTTGTCCAATTCAAGTTTTCAAGGAATCATTTGCTTCCTTAAGATTCTGGATCTCTTTTCTCAGTTATTGACTTTTTTCATAATCTTATTTTTCTTGGATATTCTTTAGTTTTTAGTTTTTCCTCAATCCCTCCCATATGATTTTTTAAGTCTTTTTAAAGTTCTTCTAGGATTTCTTTTTGGGCATTTGACCATTTAACTTTATTCTCTGGAATAGGAGAAGTTTTTTTTTGCTTCATTATCTTCCTCAAATGATGAACTCTGGTTTTCCCAAAGTAACTTCCTTTGATTGGCTTCTTTCTCCTTTGCTTGCTCTTTTTTCTTTCTTTCTTTTTTTTTTTTTTTGAAGTAGAAGATTTATGGTGTAATCATTCCTAGTCTTAGGATAGGAAGAATGTTCCCTCTGGCCTCAGGTTCCCCTTCAGTTCTCCCCTCTGGCCTGGAACCCAAAACCAAGAACTCCACTCTTCCCTACATGCCCACAGCCAGCAGCTTCCCTGCACTAGTAGTTCTGTACTTGCCAGGGATATGCTGGTTCCTTCTTGCCTAGGGTCTCAACTCAGCAGCATATCTGGTTTTGGAGTTCCTTATCAGCAGGATTCCCTCAGTCTTTCCCAACTAAGATGCCGAAGTACCCTCATTGTCTGGGAGGTGAAAGTTCCAGTGTCTAGAACCAGTTAGCCCCAGGGTTTGCTTCTTCTTTTTCAGCAGATCTAACCTGGAAATGTTTACACTTCATACTGGACAAACTACCATCCTGGTATCTTTCTTCAGATTTTCTCCAATTGTTCTTGGAGGACCACTGTTCTCTTCCAACTCTTACTTGTTTTATTATTCTATGGTTATTTCATCATATTTGTGGGGAAAACATGAAATTTTCTGACCTACTCCATCATCTTCTCCGAATCCTCTCTTTTTAAAGTATTTCAAGAGGAATTCATGATTCTTTGTCCCTGCTATCTCTTGAGAAAGAAAAATAAACTCTCGTGTCTTGATTAGTTGACGTGTTCTGAAAGTTATAAGCAAGTATATATCAATTTTCATATCTTTCAGCCCTAGGAAAACCAGGATTAACAGGATACCCTCCCATCACCCCCCAAAAAATCTTCACATATATATATATATATATATATATATATAAAACTCCATTCCTATCTATTGCGCTGAGATCTATCTTATGAACATGAAAAATGTAAGAAAGGGAAACAGAGTTTTCTTGCTTTTTATAAGTGGTCAACTAGAGGAGTGACTAGGGGCACCTATGTGGTACAGAGTTTCTGGTTACAGAGTCAGGAAGACCTGAGTTAAATTTGGTCTCAGACATTATCTGTATGGTATTTAACCCTATTTTCCTCAGGTTCCTTCTCTGTAAAATGAACTGGAAAAGGAATTTAAAAAACTAGTATCTGTGCCGAGAAAATCTCAAATGAGGTCATGTGTGATTGGTGCCTTCAGAAGTCTCAAACAAAGGTTCATCACCATGGAAGATGGAGAGTGCCCTGATTAATCCTCATTTTACTTTACCTTATATCTTAGACTCAATGCCTTCTAATTCCCTTCCAACTCCAAATCAATGAGCCCAAATAATGATTATCTTTAAGAATATGTGGAAGTAGATGATGGTTTAGATCCATTTCGATGCTTAAATTCTGTTATCATCTCTCTCACACAAGAACAACAGGATGAATATATTTGCCTGAGCATAGAGAGCTCTGTCACAGTTTATTTTTGTCCAGCTGCAAGGGCAGTCCCTAAGCTAATGCATGGCCGTGGCTGCATCACGAGAACTCACAACAATAAACAGAAAGTCTTCTGGGAGTTTGGCAATTGTGGCATCTGGAGGAGAAAAGAGGTGGGTGGATCCCTCTGTGACCTGAGGAGGAGGATGAGATAATACTGAGACTGTCTTATGGCATCAGTCTACATTAGTTGGGTAAGCTGATCCCCATAGCTATTATTTATTGAAGCTACATGGCTCTTTTTCATCTTGTTGTTGAGAACCTAAGAAAACAGCAGAATTAATTCAGCAGAATTAAGAATGGCCTTGGATCTTGGGGAAGAGAAATCCTGTGCATGAGTGAGTACAGATCCAGCCTCCTTCTCTAGACTTTGCCCTAAGAACCCTACTGCTGTCCACCATCGATGCCATTTATTGGTTTATGAATATCTAATCTCATCACGCTAGTCCTCATGTGCTTCTTGATTCAGACAATTATTGATGGCTCCCAGGCAGAGAGGGAAGGGGGAAGTTCAAGTGAGACAGTGCGTGGAAAATGTTTTTGCGTACTTCTAATACTGTACAAATTTTAGTTCTATATATCACCTCAATAAAGAAAGGAAATGTTCCTACTAGTACAGCAAATGGTTTAGCTCAGATGTGAATTTAGGTCTGCCACTTACAAGATTGGGGACTTTTGTTTTAGAACCTCACCACTTTTCACATCTCTCCCATTTTTCAACTTCTACAGCAACTTACGGTATTCTGCTGTTGTTTGGCTATTTTTGTCTCTTCATGACCCTTGCTGAGGTTTTCTTGGCAGACATACAGGAGTAATTTGTCATTTACTTCCCCAGCTCATTTTGTAGATGAGGCATCTGAGGCAAACAGGGTTAAGTGACTTGCCCAGAGTCACACAGCTAGTGTCTGAAGCCAGATGATATAGTATCTGTGGCCAATCTTCCCAAACCAGTTTCAACTTTCATGAATATATACACATGTGTATATGTGTATACATTACTATTTATTACTTATTATTATTTTTCCACACAATTTTATCTCCTTCTCAACTATATTTGAAGCTCCTTGAGAACAGGTACTATGTCCATAGCCGTCATACTTCCTATTATGCAATACTTTGATTTTTGACCTGATTTTATTTCTCTCTCTCTCTCTCTCTCTCTCTCTCTCTCTCTCTCTCTCTCTCTCTCTCTCTCTCTCTCTCTCTCTTTGGCTAAGGCAAATGGGGTTAAGTGACTTGCCCAGGGTCACACAGCTGGGAAGTGTCTGAGGCCAGATTTGAACTCAGGTCATCCTGACTTCAGGGCTGGTGCTCTATCCACTGTACTATCTAGCTGCCTTCTGGCCTGATTTAAAAAAAATATCCATGCTCACTAGAATAATCATTAAGTACAAAAAAAATGACTAGAGCACCAGTTCCAACATTCTTAGTCATGCAAGTGGTAAATACATGGCATAGATTTTCCTTACTCCAGAGCATTTTAAATGCATTTCCTCTTCAATAACCCATGAGAAAGGGAAGGAATTATGTTTCCTATTGTATGTGAGGAATTATAGAGTGACATATGAAATGACCTAATATCTGCAAGATATCAGAGGAAGGATCCAAACTCAAGTCTCATTATTCCAAGCCCTGTGCTCTTTCTGCCATACCCCAGTGGCTCTCTAGTGAAAAATGATCCAAGCCTTTGGCATTATCTACTAATCACTGAAACCAGTAGGGTATTTCATTACTCATGCAAGTGCCTGTTTCATAAAAGCTTTCAGGTAAAATCCTAAATAATACACTAGGTAGGTGTAAATACAATCTAGCCTTAATGTTTTTTGAAATATAGTTAAATTTGGCATTGGTTAAACTTACTAACCCAATCATTGGAAAAGCAAGATTACATTTTGACAGGAACAAAGACTACAATTGACTAATGAGTTGTAAGCCACTGATGTCAGCTTTCCAAATCATGCAAGCACCTAATAAAGAAGTCATTTGGGCTTTTCACCTACTTGGAAAATAATTACTTTTGCCTCCCACACCACTGACAGTGTACAAATCAGAGAAGAAACTTCAGCACAAATTTACATAGCCATAGCTCTGTACTATAGCTATAGAAATATCAGATTCAAAACTAGAGGGGGAAAAAAGAAAGAAATACAAAATGGACATTTTGACTCTTATTTGTTGGCTGAAATTTTCATCAGGCCTTTATTGGTTGGGGCTCATGGATTTGTGAAGACTTTGAGCCCATTCTCAGAAAAAAATGCTTTTAAATGCATTTTTAAGACTAAATTTTAAGTAGTATTTTATTTTTCCAAATACATGCAAAGAGAGTTTTCAATATTCACCTTCACAAAACCTTATGTTCCACATTTTTCTCCCTCTCCCCTTCTCTCTCCCCTCCTCAAGACAAACTAATATGTTACGTAGGCAATATTCTTCTAAACATATTTCCATATTTGTAACTTTTAAATTTACTGATGAATTTTAAAATGACAGGTGGCACAATGGAGAGAGTACAGGTCTGGAGTCAGGAAGATACATCTTTCTGAATCCAACTCTGCCTTCAAATACCGACTAGCTGTGTGACTCTGGACAAATTGCTTAACCCTGTTTGCCTCAGTTTCCTCACCTGTAAAATGAGCTGGAGAAGGAAAGGGCAAACCATTCTAGTATATTTGGCAAAACAACAACAACAAATAAATCAACAGAGTCATGAAAAATGACTGAACAACAACAATAAAAACCATATAGAATTACAACAGAGACCAAAGGTGTGTGAAGATAGAGATGTAATTTTTTCCCATTTAAATTCGCAGGCCCCCTGGAATTGACCCATGGACCCCTGGCTCTGAATCCCTGGTCTAGTGAGAAAAGTCCTGCAGTTTGAGTTCAGAATTCTGAATTTATTTCTCATGAACAAGTGAATTCACCTCTACAAGGTTCAGTTTCTTTATCAGTAAATTGAGGACAATAATATCTGTAGAAATAACATCTCAAATGAAGCTTTAGTGTACAGAGAATCTTCTGTAAACTCTAATGCCTGATGCAAAATGTCAACTATGGTTTCTTTGAATATCCTCATGGATAGCAACACAATAAACAAGAAAGCTGTGTGAATATAAGGAGGATGATCCATTCTCTGTATTACTACATCCCTGGCCTCTTTCACATGATGTTAATGCCCTTTCTTTGAAAGCTTTTCTAAAAAGAACTTGGAGAGGACAGGCTATTGATGAGATTCAGCCATTATTGAAAGCAGCTAATATTTAAGGGAGACTTGGGCTCTCACATAGCTCTATTGTTCCATTCTAACCCTGGGAGGCTTCTTTTCTAAATGTGGAGTCCCAGTGAAATAAATGAATCACCACAAGCCATCATATACACTTTTAGGAATTGGAAATACCACGCTAACTCCAACTGACTAGTTCAAAGGTTAGCTAATTCATTTCCCAAGTATTATCTACGGATCTCAATGGTATTGAAATGTTGTTTTCCATACAAGTCTACTTCCACTAAAATCCCCAAAATCAAAATACATACCCAAGTAACCACTTGATGAAGAGCCAAGTGGTTTGTCTGAGAGTTTGTGATTAATGTGCTTATAATCACCATAGGGAACATGAAGAAAAAAGACCTTGGTTTCTTCTCACCACAGACTTTCCTCTTTATTTTTAATCTGACTGATATCTCTTAATTAATATTGTTTTCCTTTCTGAATATATGCCTTCTCCCTTCTTTGTTCAGCTAGCTTTCCCTAACAATGAAAAATTAAAGAGGAAAAAAAACAGTCTAACAGAACCAACTAATGGGTCGATACATTAGACAATATAGACACTATTCCAAACCCATAGTCCTACCCAGACTTCTGGAGTTACCACAATCTTTGCTTATCTTAGCACAGTATGATTTCATACAATAGTGTCTTCTACATAATAAAATCTTAACAAGTGTTCTATGTATCTTTATATTCTTAGCAAGTTAATCAAAATGAATGCTTCTGCCACTCACTAACTTTATTTTTCTCCCTTTAAATAGAAAATAAATGCCCTTCTATCTATGATTGCCTAGCCATTGTGTCCACTGGTAATTTTTTAAAAAATTATGTCTGGTTAATGAATAGCTGGATGCCTAACAAAACTCATTACATATAGACCATCATCTTTGTGCTTTGTGAGAAGGATAATATTCCATTGTCTAATTCTGAGTCGACTGCAAGAGATGATCTTGTTCTCTCTCCTTCCAAATGGAATAAGAGTAAAAATATTTCTAGAGATATAAAAAGGACAAAAAGACTTGGAGACATTTGCTGTCCTGGTCCTCAGAAGTTCTAATATAGTCATGGGGCTGGGATTCTAGATGCCACAGATGATATATAAGGATATAATCCAAGTGGTAATCCCTTTTTCCTGGAATGAATCCTCCATGGTAAGATTTTTCTCACTCTAGTCACTACTTCTTGAAATTATAAATTTGAGTATAATGCTATTTTTAAAATGGAGAGTGAATGTGTTGAATAAGGAAAAAAAGATATCTAGTCTAAAATTAATCTTATGACATATGTGAGGTCTCTTAGCTTTCAAATCCTTCCCACAATCATGCTCAGATGTTCATCACCTCTAATGAAAGTAGCTAATGCTATAGAGACATGAGAAGTTTTAATTGCCTGATACAGAAGAGTTGATGAAAGGAATTACTTTTTAAGAGTTAAGAGTGGCAAAATAAGACCTCATCTTTCAAATTCAAGATGTTTGAGAATTTTTTAAAGGTTGTACTGGAAAGTAATTTAGAGTTATTAAAAGAAAATGGCTAAAATGTCCATACCCTTTAACCTAAAAAAAATCATTGCTAGGCGCTAACCCAAAGGAAATCATTGAACAAAAGCAAATAAAAAGGGAGCCCCATAGACCCATCATATTCATTGAAATTTACAAAATGTTTAGCTATGATTTCTAATGTCATATGTCTTTCAGGGTACAAGCTCCTCTAGGAGATTACACAGCTAACACAGACACAATAGATTACCTCAAAGGTCACAACTCCTCTTTGATCCTCAAGGGAACATAGGCTTATTATATATAATCTATAGACTAGCTCTATATTCATTTTGTGGTAGTGAAGACCAGGTAGCTACCTACCAATTGAGAAATATACACAAAGGTTCATAAATGATGAATATAATTAATACAGAGAAGCATGGAAGGATTTATATGAATTAATGACAAATGAAGCAAACAGAACACAATATAAACACACTACAATGAAGAGAATGGCAACAAGAAAACAACCATAACTAAATGCCACAAAACCCTAATGACCAAGTTTTGTCCCAAAGAAGAAGGTTCTTCTTGTTTCTTTGCAGCGATGAGTGGAGAAGTATCATGCAACAGAACATTGCATAATGTCATTTTTTGAACATATATTGGTTTGTTTTGGACTGTTTTTCTCCTTTGTTTTTATTCTTCCAAGAACTGCTTTTTGGAAGGGGAAATAGAATTCACAGGGAAAGGTAAGCCATTTAAATATACAATATATCAGTAAATTTAAAAATTAGAAGTGTTTTTCTAATTCAGCTACAGACTGATTGCCTAGTATTAAATGCACCAAACTTCACCCTCACACAAATATTCTCATGGGTAGTATCAAGAATACATTTTGGTCATTTGCTGAAAAGAGACGTTTCTCTGTCTGGCAGGTGGATTCCATTTGGACACAGAGGAGGAGAGTTTGAATCTAGAACATTTATTATCAGTGTGTCCTTGAACAAATTATTTCATTTCTCTAGGCTTCAGTTTTCACATCTATAAAAGGAAGGGTTTAGACCTCAAAGTCCCTTCCAGATAAGTCTATCATGCTATGATTTTTAATTGATTTCTTTTTACTACAAATTAGAAACTGCTGTTTAAACTCAGCACAATAGAGGTAAAAGGAAAAGATCACACCATTGAGAGTCAAGAAACCTGGTTTCAAATATCTGGTCCATCGCTGGTATTATAAATTTTGATGGCAACAACAGTAAATTTCTTTTTGGCTCCTTGAAGCTGGTCAAGCATTTTCTTCACTATAATAGTTTGAGGGAAGATAGCCACCTTAGTTTCATCAAAGACCTATCATTCTAACATCCTGAAAATGTCTCTGCCACCAAAAAAAAACACCCCCCCAAAAAAACACTTATTCAGAAACTCCATGGCGTAGAAAGTTGTCCAGAGTTAAACAATTTACACATGGTCATAAAGCAAATGACCACATGTTATAATAAAAAGAACCCTCACTCTAGGCTCAGATGACCTGGCTCAAATCCCATCCTCTGAGGTTTACAATGTATATGACCTTATGCAAACCAATTAACTTCCATGGGCCTCAGTTTCCTTATCTGTAAAATGAGAAGCTTAGAATAAATGCCCTCTAAGATTCTTTTTTTAATATAAAGTTTTTTTTTTATTTTCAAAGCACATGCATAGATACTTTTCAACATTCACCCTTGCAAAACCTAGTGTTCCATTTTTTTTCTTCCTCCCTTAAACAGCAAATAATCCAATGTATGTTAACCATGTGCAATTCTTCTAAACATATTTCCCCATTTATAATGCTTCACAAGAAAAATCAGATCAAAAAAGGAAAAATGAGAAAGAAAACAAAATGCAAGAAAATAACAACAAAATGAGTGAAAATACTATGTTGTGATCCATACTCAATAACTACAGTGCTCTGGATGCAGATGGTTCTCTCTATCACAAGTCCACTGGAGTTGGCCTGAATTACCTCATTGTTGAAAAGAGCCACATCTGTCACAGTTAATCATCACATAACCTTGTTGCTGTGTATAATGATCTCCTGGTTCTGTTCATTTCACTCAGCATCAGTTCATGCAAGTCTCTCCAGGCCTCTCTGAAATCATCCTGCTGGTTATTTCTTACAGAACAATAATATTCCATAACATTCATATACCATAACTTATTCAGCCATTCCCCACCTGATGGGTATCCACTCAGTTTCCAGTTCCTTGCTACTACAAAAAGGGCTGCCACAAACATTTTTGTACATATGGGTCCTTTTTCCTATTTTATGATCTCTTTCAGATAGAAGCTCAGTGGAGACACAGCTGGATCAAAGGGGATGCACAGTTTGATAGCCCTTTGGGCACAGTTCCAAATTGCTCTCCAGAATAGTTGGAGCAGTTCATGACTCCACCAACAATGTATTAGTGTCCCAGTTTTACCACACCCCCTCCCATTCATCATTATCTTTTCTTGATATCTTAGCCAATCTGAAAGGTGTGTAATGGTTTCTTAATTTGCATTTCTGTAAGCCCTCTAAGATTCTAGTTTTTGCAGTATGTCTCTTGATTCCTAAAAAAGATAAGATATAAACCCATCTCCCTCATTTCACCAAGACAATTATTTTCACAGCTCCCCCTCCTAACTTTGGGGTCTTAATTTCATCTTTTAAATCAGTAGTGGAGTGCACAAGGTGATCTTTAAGGTCCCTTCTAAGTCTAATTTTGCATAAGTCTCTAATGTGATAACTATAACAATTCCAGTATCTTCAGAATGCTGCCTAGAAGATATTTTTCCTACACAATAAGCAAACCTCACTAAAATGCCATTCAGCCAATTCCCTTGGGCCAGCACTTCCCAGCTCTGTACTGTTCAGAAAAATCTTATCACTTGGATCTTCTTTTATAGTCTCATTCTCAGGATGGAACTAATTTAAGCTTCCTTGCCCCAAATATGGTCCACCCATATCATCCATTTAAGTATGGTCTAAGGAACTAAGTTCTGCTCATTAACATTGCTCCTTCCAATCCCAACTTTCTCAATCACTTCCTGTGCAACTCTAGGTACATCACTTACTAGGCATATAGATTTAGAGTAGATAGGGATTGTAGGGACCATTAAGTCCAACTCCCTCATTTTACAGATGAAGAAAGGGGGGCAGAGAGAGGTTAAATGATTTCCAGGATCACATGCTAATAAATGTTAAAAGTAGGATTTGAACTCAGTTCTTTCTGTCCCAGGAAGCTAGGAAGTGCAACAGACATCAGCCTGGAAATTGTATGAAAGATGAATTGGAAAGGAAAAAGATTGGAGTCAGAAAAATCAGCTGAGAAACACAAGCGTCTCATATAAGAAATAATTTCAATGCACACATAAAGTCCTGTGTGACACAAAAAATGTTTCTTCCCCATAGACACTAAACTGTGCTTGAGTACTCTCCACCAAGCTTTCAGCAACCCCAAAAATACCATCTAGGTTAGTGCAATTGTGCTTTCATACAAATATCATCATCCATCCTGCTTTTCTAATGAAATGTTCTAGATCTCCTTTGTTTAGTTTGTGGTTTCATCTACCTCCACTGAACTCTTAATTATTGGCATTTCCCCATGTGTAAACTTCACCCCTCTCATCTTTTTATTCTCTCTCCTTCAGAAATTGCAAACCCTCCAATAGCCACTCTCACCACTATGCAATTTCTTTCTACTAGATACTCCTGAGCATCCATTTCTCATCCCAGACCTTTCTTCTGAGCATCCATCTCTATCTCCTCCTTTGCTTTCCACTTCTTGTCCGGGGAACATAATTAGGTCACAGAGAAATGCATAATTCCCATGACTTAAGCCTTTCTTGATCATCATGCCTCCATATGGCTTGTTTATCCCTATTACAGTATAAAATTTTTGAAGGCTAGAGTTTTCTTTATTTTGTATTTGTAGTTTCAGAACTTAATATAATGCCTGGAATATGGCATTATATTAATATGTATATATATATATATTGATAAACAATTGTTTATTCATTCATTCTTTCATTCTGTGCTTGCAAATGCCTTTTACCTCAAATACAACTTGACTAAAAAACAAATTGTTATTGTTAGTCATTTTTTCTAGTTGTTGTTAGTCATTTTTTCCAGTCATGTTCAATTCTGCATGATCCCATTTGAGTTCTTCACAAAGATGCTGTGGTTTGCTATTTCCTTTTACAGCTCATTTTGCAAATGAGGAAACTGAGGCAAACAGAGTTAAGTGATATAAGGGCCCAGTCACATAGCTAGTAAGACTCTGAGGCTAGAGTTGAACTCACATCTTCCTAACTTCAGGCTAGGTGCTTTACCTACTTTGCCACCTTGTTGTCCTTGGGGGAAAATAATTTCCTGGGCAAAAAGTGGTTCCCAACCCATCCTGAGTTTTTAAATTTTTGTCAATGCTATCATTCATGATAAAATATGTTTTCTGTGGCTCCTCTCTCTTCCTCATGCTCCAAACCCAGTGGCCAGATCATACTGATTTTTTTTCTTAATATCTGCCTTGCATCTATTCCTCCTTTCTATTCACACCGCAACCACACTGGTAAACATGATCTTTTTCAAGTTGTCCTTTACATAATGAGAAAAGACAGTTTCCATCCTCAATAGCAGTCCATGGAAAATTCTATTTTTTTAAGCTAGCATTTTATTGTTTCTAATTACATGTAAAAACAAATTTTAACATTCATTTTATAAGGTTTTGAGTACCAAATTTTTCTCCTTCCCTCAATCCCTAAGACAATAAGCATGATTTTTAAAATTCCAATCAAATATTTATTTGATTTTTATTGTTTTATTAATGTGCTTTATTCCCCATTGAACATGCTTACAAACTGCCTTCATTTCAGAGAAGTCTCTTGCAATTGCAAGATTATGAAACTAATAAGTAAAACTAATCAGTTAATGACAAGCCTCATCTGAAAATACAGGTGACCATCCACACCAGTGAAATTTTAAATAATAAAAATATCTCACATTTACATAATAGTACTTAAAAGTTTCCAAAGCAATATTTCTAGTTATCTATACATCTAGATATGTATCTGTCTATCTACATATAAAGATATGAATGTACATGTATTTACACACATATAGATGATAAATATATAGCTGTCAGTCTGATTGTCTTTGTCTTTGTCTTTGCAGATGCTCAATTTTTTTATAATATTAACCTTGTGAAATAGATGCTATTTTACAGATGAGGAAAATAAAACTTAAAAGGAATAAGTGATTTACCTAAGGTAATATAAATAGGAAGTATCAGAAGCAGGACCCAAATGGAAGAGGTTATTTAGCTATTAATTCATTCTCAATCTGATCATTGAGAAGCGTGCTTAGTTTGAAGTTGAACTAATAACTAGACTATCAAACAAATAGTATCAAATGGAAGCCAGTAATGTATTCCAAAGATGAATGCCAGTGGGTGGGAATTCGTCTGTCTTTCTGGATCATGGTCATGTCAGCGTTTTTTCATGATCCAGAGCTGACTTTGCGGCTCTGAAAAATTTGGCAGATGCTCATAAAGGAGATCCCCAAGCCAGGCGGGGTCTCTTCCCTTCATTTCCCACAATCACAAAACATTCACTCTGTGGTCAAGCTTCAGACACTCAATTTCTGACCCAACATCTGACTTCTCAATCTTAGAGAAAACAGAAGAAAGGGAATGAAGGGAGCAGAAGCACTTGAGTCCCAAAGAGATAAAGAATGAAAAGAACAGAAGAAAGACAAATTCCAGGGACAAGGACCCCAGAAAAAGTGGGCAGGCAGTTCTGGGGGGTGATTCATTGATTTCCTGATAAGGTAGCTCATTCTCTTAACTTGGGTGTAGGTTTGGAGAAATATGGGGGTCATCTTTCTCAGGACCTTCTTGGTAGTCCTCTCTCCATCCTCAAGCTATGTTGAATCAAATCATATATTTATATGTTGTATTTAAAAGATCATCAGACTTAAACTCAGGAAGAGCTGAGTCCAAATTTAACCTCAGAAATGGGTGGAACTGGCCATCTGTTTTCTTATGTAAAAAATGGAAATTATAATAGTAAGTCCTCTATGGCTACAAAGCATGGTGAAAAAATTAGGGTTAGCTATCACTTTGTATTACTGGGGGTAGGGACTGGCTGTGTTATCTGTATCTCTAGAGCCTCACACAATGTCCAGGATGCAAATTCAACTAGTGGAAGTTTTCCCTTCTCCAGGGTAGATTACGATCCAACCATATTTCTGCCTGTGTGATTCTCATCTGAGTTTCCAAGGTAGAAATGGGAGAGTTCACAAATGGCCTTCCTCTGTTCTTTTTTTTTTTAATTGAGAGTCCTTCAATGCAGGGCAAGTAATTACTTATCTCTTAATACATAAAGGATACAGAATACAGAAGCACAAAATCAATCACTCTGTCAATACACATTTTTGAGCCCCTGCTATAAGTCAGACACCATACTAAATTCTGAGGCTATAAAAAGAGGTAAAGATGGTCATTCCTCACAAGGATCATGAATGAAAAGGAAAGCAAGAGAACACTAAGATATCCCAAGGAATATAGAGAAGGTCAGAAAGGGATGCAGACAGGGCAATTTTGTTGCTACCCTTTTCAGCTTAATGCACTTTAAAAATAAGTTCATGACTATGCCCACAGGGCTATCAAATTGTGCATCTCCTTTAATCCAGCAGCATCTCTACTGGGCCTGTATCTCAGAGAGAATATAAAAAAAGGGAAAAGGACCTACATGCACAAAAATGTTTGTGGCAGCCCTTTTTGTAGTACGAGGAACTGGAAACTGAGTGGATACCCATCAATTGGAGAATGGCTGAATAAGTTATGGGACATGAATGTAACAATATCATTGTTCTATAAGAAATGATCAACAGGATGATTTTAAAAAGACCTGGAGAAACTTGCATGAATTGATACTAAGTGAAGAGAGTAGATCAAGAGAACATTGTACACAGCAACAACAAGATTATACAATGACCAATTCTGAGAGACATGGCTCTTTTCACCAGAGAGGTGATTCAGGCTAGTTCCAATGGTCTTGTGATGGAGAGAGCTATCTGCACCTCAGGAAAGGACTGTAGGGACTGAATGTGGACCACAGCATAGTATTTTCACTTTTTGTTATTGTCTGCTTGCATTTTGTTTTCTTTCTCATTTTTCCCGTTTGTTCTGATTTTTCTTGGTGCAGCAAGATAATTGGGGAAATATGTATAGAAGAATTGCACATGTTTAACATATGTTGGATTACTTGCTGTCTAGGGGAGGGTTGGAGAAGGAAAGGGAGAAAAAATTAGAACACAAGGTTTTGTGTGGGTGAATGTTGAAATCCATCTTTGCATATATTTGAAAATGAAAAGCAATGATTATTATTAAAGATAAATAAATAAAATAGCATCAGCTTTAAAAAAATTAGTTCATGTTTTTACCTAAAAACCTCTTTTTGTGTTCTTCCTTGTAGATTGAAACAGTTTGTGTTTGGTAATTGTCAAATTCAAAACAGGACAGATAATTCTTAATGGAAAAAAACGGTTTCTCAAATAAAAAGATGTCTGGTGTAGTGGCAAGGAGATTCATTCTGGACCTGGGTTCAAATTCTGATTCTCTAAAACTTGTTAGCTTTGTAATATCACAAAAGTATTGTAACTTATCACGGCCTTAGTCAATCTAATTGTAAAAAGTGGGAGGGGAAGGTTATATTAGGCAAAATGATCTCTGGGATCTCTGTAAGTCCTAACCTCCTAAAATCAAGGGCACTTATGTGATGCTGTGAATGTAAGCAGCATCCTAAAAATCTTAACCTTAAACACTCAAAGATACTGTATTCTCTAAGATATCTTTAGAATGAAATATCATCCCTCTCTGGCCTTTCAATCATTTATGACTTGGCTGTGATGCGCCATTCCAACATCACTATGTATCATTTCTCCTCTTGTGATTCAGTCAGACTGACCTCTGTGCTCCTCACATGGGATTATTCATCTCCCTTTGAATCAAAAGTATAACAGGGGAGAGTGTGCAGGAGGGAGCTTGCTATCAAGAACATTATGAGTTTCTGTGTAATCTCTCTCTTTCTCTCTCTCATTTTACATTTTGTTTTCTTTCTCATTTTTCTTTGTTTGTTCTTATTTTTCTTCTCTGTCTTTCTCTCTCTGTCTCTTTCTCTTTCTCCCCTTCCGTCCTTCCCTCCCTTTCTTCCTCCCTTCCTTTGGAATTGGAGGCAGGAAGACATGGATTTATATCCTGCATGGGATACTTCCTGACATTTCATCACTTTGAGCCTCAGTCCCTCATCTGAGGATGCTAATGGGGACATTAATTATAGCTCCTGCCTTATTGGATTGTTGTGAGGTTCCAAAGAAATCATGTTTATAAAATACAACCCTTAGAGCAATAAAGAAATGTTGAATCATAATCTGGTTTTTTAGCTTTCCAGCATATGCTGTGACTCCCATAGGCAAGCAAAGAGCACCAAATTTGGAGGAATTGATGAGAAGTATGCCAAGCACCCCACCAAGGAAATACTCATTTTATTTATTTGTATATCTGTATTAGGGACAAGGGTAAATACTCATTAGGGATAGGGGCTGGACCTGAGATTTCATGAGCCTAAAGTATTCTCAAGGAGATATGAAATTACTTACCCAGTGTTACACAGCAGGTATGTGTCAGGAGTGGGACTTGAACCCTGCACTTCTTGACTGTGAGTTCAAGGCCAGCTCTCTAATCATTACCCCATGGTACAAGCTCCACTAAAGACCAACAGTAGCACTGAGGAACCATAGCTTCAGCTGGAACTCATTTAATGGGGAACAGAAAGAGCCAATTTGAGTGGCGGAACTCAAGAGGGTGGGAAGTTGAAATAATATTTTTCAAAGAATATTATAAATGGTATTTAGATGCTTTAGTTCTTCTGATATTTTGAAAGATTCATGAATGCATCTGCCTAAATACAAAAAGTTTGCTACTGAAACTCTTTGTGACTCTCTTCCCTCTGTTCCCCCTCTTTTTGTCTTTCTATTTCTATTTTTCTGTCTCTTCATATCTCTCTCTCTTTTGTCTATCCCTCTATTTCTGTCCATCCATCTGTCTTCCCCCTTCCCCTTAGCCTCCTTCTCCTCTTCCCTCCTCCCTCTTTCTATCTCTGTCTCAATCTGCCTCTACCTCTTACAGACCGACAGACACACAATATCTCCACATGCTCTTCACAGTCAATGTACTGTTCTCTTTACAGTATTTCAGAGTACCAGCTAAACACAAGTTGTCTATTTATTGCCACTAGTACTAGTTAGTAGCATTATTTACATGAAATTTAAGTTCCATTATGGATGAAGCATCCTTCTATAGTCTGATCTAGAAACCTGATTAGCTAATTACATAGTTATGAACAATATGCTTCAAATTCAAAGACTTGTAGCCACCTGAGTCTAGGGACTTTGGGGGTATTCTAATCCTGTGGCCTTATTTGGCAGATGTGGAAATTAATGCCCAGATGGCAAAGTAGTCCTAGGCACATAGATAGAAAGAGTCATTAATTAAGTGAATATTCCCTTTAAATGAGATCTAAACATTTTCATAAGCCTAACCTTCTCCCAAGGGATGGCTCAGAAGTCAATTTTGGCAAAGTTCTTGCTCACATTAAGAACTATTCAAATGAGTGAGCATGTGTAAAGCTTCTTGAAAATGTCCAAGTATGCTAAAGCCCATTCTCTAGATCCTCACTCTGAGCCAAGCAGTGTGCTGGGAGCTGGGGAGAAAAAGACTGTCATGAAATAGTTTGTGTTCTCAAGGAGCTGAGAATATAAAGTCAAAGCAACCAAGAACCAATGCCTGCTCTCAAGCACTTTCCATTTTGTTGGGGAAGACAATATATGGAAATGCAAAATACATGTGAATATTTAAAAAAAATTGGAAAGAAGGAACAGTAATAACTGGGAGTCTTGAGAAAAGTTTACTATTTGATGAGATAGGTATCAGGATCTAAGCCTCTAAAAAGCTGAGAATCTAGAATACAAAAATAAGAACATTCTAGCTTTGGAACACAGCTTAGGCAAAAGCCCAGAGGAAGGAGAAGGGATGTCAAGAGAGAGGAAGAACAGATTCCCCAGTTTGGTTAGAATTTAGAGTATGTGTCAGTGAGTAATATGAAATGGGTCTCAAAAAGCTTAAATTCTTGGAAACTGAGTGGCTGGCCATCAGTCGGAGAATGGCTGAACAAGTTATGATATATAGATGTTATGGCATACTATTCTTCTGTAAGAAATAATCAGCAGGATGATTTCAGAGAGGCCTGGAGAGACTTGCATGAACTGATGCTGAGCGAAATGAGCAGAACCAGGAGATCATTGTACACGGCAACAACAAGACTATAAAATGATCAGAATTGATGGACGTGTCTTCTCAATAATGAGCCAATTCAGACCAGTTCCAATGTTCTTGTGATGATGAAAGCCATTTGTACCCAAAGAGAGGACTGTGGGAACCAAGCGTGGATCACAACATAGCATTTTCACTTCTTTTGCTGTTATTGGCTTGCATTTTATTTTCTTTCTCATTTTTTTTTCATTTTTGATAGTATTCTTCTTGTGTGGCAAGATAATTGTAGAAATGCATGTGCCTATATTGGATTTACATATGTTTACTATGTTTAACATATATTGGATCACTTTCCATCTAGGAGAGGGGGGAGGGGGAGAAATTGGAACATAAGACTTTGCAAAGATTAATGGTGAAAAATTATCCATGTATATGTTTTGAAATAAAAAGCTTCAATAAAAATAAAAGAAGCAGCAGCTGAAATCCTGTCAAGGGAAACAATAGGAATCCCTTCTAAGCATATAGAGATAAGCACTAGATTGGTGATCTCTTTGGTGTAAGGAGCGCTCACAAATGTCATCCTTGATTAGGGCACATTGGTTCCTTCTCTACAATTCCCATGGGACTTGAACATGGGACTTGAGTGATCTGCTTCTGCTTGAGTCTGGTTTTCCAGAAAAGACCTGACTGGGAGGTTGGGAGTGGGGACAAAAGGGGTGGGCAATAGGAAAATTGCAAGAAAAGTAGGGAAAATAGGAGTGTATATTCCAGTCCTAGAGTCCTAGCCCATCAAGGACCAGTGACCTCTAGTGTCTTGTTGGTGATTGCCTTTCCTTTTTCAGATCTACTTAATCTGAATGCCTCCCTCAATGAATTGTCTCCACTTTATCCTACTAGAGCTCATTTGTACATGGTTGTTGTCTGTTCTCTCCAATAGACCAGGAGCTCTTTGAGGGCAGGACTGTCTCTTGTCTTTCTTTGTATCTCTCTAACTCTTAACACAGGGCCTGACACATAGTAGGTGTTTAATAAATGCTTGGACTTTTTCATATTCTTTTTCAAATTCTGTCCAAGGGTGGTTAGGCTGGAACTGTCTGCATGTAAGTGTGGCTGGCTATGGTTTTGTTTATTTTTATTTATTTTTAATGGAGTAGAATTAGGCGTTGGAGGTTTAACTTGGCAGATCTTTCAGTAGTCATAAAATGAGGTTTTGCGTTCAAATGCCTGTGTATTCCTTGTGTGATGAGAGAGTCCATGAACTACCTTCTGGGGAGAGTACATACCCATAAAAGGCAGGTATCAGGCAGCTACCTTCCAGTGACTCACTCAAACTGGGATGACTGGCCTCTTAGTCACATGCTTTGAAACTGAATTGAGTCTTGACAAGCTGTCAAGTGTCCCAGCTAATACCCTGCTCTCTAAAATAGTTCTGATTACTGGATTTCCATCACAAGCTCACAAGTAAAAATACAAAGCATTGGAACAGGAACAAGTACCTGTTTTATAACCTCATTTCTGTCTCACTTTTACAAATAAAAAACACTGTACCCAAAATGTACCAATTTTTCTCCCCCTAAATCAATCAGTAAATATTTATTAAGTGCCTACTGTATACTCAGTGCTGTGTCTAATTACTGGGGATACAGAAAGAGGCAAAATATAGTCCTTGCCCTCAATGACATTATAATCTTAAGAAGGGAAATGGCATACAAATAAATATATACTGGCAAATTACATGCAGTAAGAAATAATAATGAAATATATTTTTAAATTTTCTTTTGGGAAAAAAACATAATTATTCCAGAAGTGACTATTATGTCTCTATCCTATGTCTGAAAGATGCAATTAAATAAAACTTTTCTCTTCCCAGAATAAGATACGGTGGAAATCTGGCTCAATAACAATTCTGGTAATAAAAACACAAGTAGCATGGCCTAGCATCAAAAAGACAGAACCCAGAATGATACAAATCTAAATGCAAGTTTTAGCATTGCTGTTTTTGAGCTGTTATATCTAACACTTGATCCTCGTTAAGGTTCAATTTCCTTATCTGTATAATGGAAATAGTGAGGCAATAGGACATAGGAGATAGAGATCTCAACTCAAATCATGGAGGATGTGGATTCAAATCCTATCTGTTGCAAATATATGATCCTGTGCAAATCACTTAACCCATATTATCTCTGCCTAATTAGATTTTTTTGTTTATTTTGTTAAATAGTCCCTAAATATGTTGTGATCTGGCTACTCTAGGGAGCAGGGTTGACCCTTTTGATTTAAGACTACAAAGGGCAGAGAAGGTGTGACCTGCATCAGTGGGAGACATTTCCTTACCTAGAAGTTCTCTATATCACTAAAACCACAAATCCAGTTCCTATTCCTTTGATGATGATAATAATAGATACACGTAACGAATGTGTTACCCACTTTAATTGTGAGCATCAAATAAGTGAAAGTGGATTTTTGAACAATAATGTCACAAAATAAAAAGGACTATGATTATTAATAATACTTGACAAATAAAATATAATATGATATCACATGTATGACATACGATATAATAAATGATGAGGCAATAGAGGGGAAAGGACAAAGAATTGGTCTCTGTCACCCTTGGCAAGTCATTTGAGGACTCAATGTTCTGGGGTCCTTTTGAGACCAGAAATTGCAGAGAAACTGCCGTTCTACAACTGGTGGAGGAGTGTCCCAAAATAATAAAACCATAAGCTCAGCCCCTATTCCTATTAATATATCATAAGATCAAACAAGAATGAGATTTAACAATGATTGCTGAGATATAACACTTTAATGTGTGGCAAGGCATAAGTTATCACATTTGATCCTCATAATTACCTGGAAAGTAGATGTTATTATGATCACCAATAAACAGAAAGGGAATGAGGAAGATAGGGGTTAAGTGGCTTGTCCAGTGTTCCACACTAAATAAGTATCTGATTTGGGTTTGAACTCCATCCATCCAGCTACCACATGCAGGAGAGGAAGGCTTCTATGTTACTAGATCATAAAGAAGGCAAGCTTGATCTTTCTTTAATTAATCTTTCTTTTCCACTTGCTGTTAATATATAATATAATACATAACATAACATAACAATGTAACATAATATAATAATATAATATATAATCTTATGCTTTGCACACCCAAAGCACCAGATACTCACATTTCCCAAGCTGTTTTGCCAAAACTAGCTTGTATCTCCTTGGAAAGATCACTGCCATCAAAACTATATCTCATGTATCTACTATGCATACAACAAGGTAAAAGGTGTAAAGGTGATTTAAAAGCTCATAGATAGGACCCAGGGGTCCTGTCCTTCAGGGTCCTTCAGGGAACCTGTCATTCAGGGAAACAAAACAAAGCACTCTTTCTGAGGGGACCTAAGGCGTCCACATGAGATGGCTGCTACCATCTTGACCTAGAATCTAACCTGCCCACGGATGATCCAAACTTGGAATTTTCAAATGCCATCAAGTTCCATCATACCAATGGAACCTGTTAGTCATCACCCTATTTTCTAGATAGAAATTCTAGCCAAAGAGATATGACTCATGCTCAGTGAATATACTAAAGTATAATTTGTTGGTATCAAAATGGAGGTCACAAAGAGGGTATAAGGGCCCCAAATACTGATGCACCAGAGCTTATCTGCTTTTGTGACACGGGGGGACCATGGGTCGCACCAGGAATCGGTCGGCCCTACCCAAGCCTGTGACTGACCAAGTCACTAAAGATGTATATTCCTTTATGCTAGAATGGCATCAGCTTATTCAGACAGGCTTAGAGAATGTCCCACTTTTAGGCAAGAACAGAAAATCTTGCTCACTTTATGAATATTCCAATTGTAAAAAGTCCAAGCCTCCTGATTCTAAATCTCCCCGAGCACAGTTCCCTTGTTATTTGTAAATAAAGAATTGCCTCACTGTGATTTGAGGGCAGTTCATGAGTACATATGGACTGACAGTTTCCCTTTCCTGTCCCTTAAACCCCCTTAAATTAGCCTTGCTCCACAGTATTGGGTGATGCAGTTTGATTAAGGAAACGAGATTGGGGGGGGAAGATTCTTTGAGGGGGGAGTCTTGACAAGGGCCCCCAAAACAGGGGGCTCTGGAGTATGAGGGCCTGAATTCAGATATCACCTCTAATATTTACTGCCCAGAATGGTGGGGGAGCACTTTGCCTCCCCAGGTCTCAGTTTCCTCATCTGTAAATTGTGAGGATTGTAATCAATGCATTCTAAGGTCCCTTTCTGCCCAGAGTCTAAGATGCCGGGACTATTCAGAGGCACTTCTCTGGGCCAAATTGGGATTTTGCTCACTGGGAACACTCATTCACCCAGTCAGGAGAGGTGTCCCTGGCTATCACCCACCTTCATATAACTTGAGACCTTCCCTGCAGCCTCTTCCTTTAACTTTTTTTCAGAAATCCATGAAGACATATCTGGGGACCCTTCTCCACAGTATGTGGACAGGATGTGATTCTGGGGAACCATTACCCTATATGAATATTTTATTTTTATATCTTCCTATCCTTAAAAAGGGTAAAGAAAACCTTGTCTGGCTCCCAGATCCAAAGTACACTTGTTAAAGCCTGAACTTGGTGACGGACCTCTTAGCTCTTTTCAATTTTTAAGAGAGTAGGATTCTATGATAATTGCAGAGTATTTCTTTCAGCTGGGACTTTCAAACACATCTTTGGGTGACAATGTTCTTATCAGAGTTGCAGCTGAGGCAGCTCTGAATGGCCTTATCATCACATACTCAGACATTTTTTGGAAAACTGACTCCCCTACCTGCACTTGGCCAGGGAGGTACCAAGTGCTGCCTCAGGAAAGGGATCACCAGGGGACCTAGATCAGGACAGGAGGCTTTCTTGTGACAATGTACCAGATTTGTTCAACAAACTTCTTCCTTTATTAAAGGGACTAGGAATAGACAGTGCAGGTTTCTGTCTCCTTGGGGAAGAATGAAAGATTTGGAGCTCTTTGATCTCCTAGAGAACACTTGAATTTTTTAATATGTAGGTTAATGAAGAGAATCCTCTGAGATGGAATTAACTTCATGGCTTAGAAAAATCCCAAACTGATTTTTTTTGTTGTTTTTTGTTTGTTTTCTGACTTTGCCTCATTTCTTACCTAATCTTAATAATTAAATGTGCATTGCCTCAGTTAAACTGAGATCTAGAAATGAGTTAGTTTAAAAAAGTCAAGGTCTCCCACTGCATCCGGGACCATCACTTGTTGTCCTGCTCTCTTTCTGGCCACTGGACCCAGATGTCTCTGGAGGAGAGAGGTCAGTGACCTTGCCCAGCCCTCCCTCACTTAAATCCAATTCACTGAGCAAGGCCATGGTCCTCTTGGAGAATGAAGAACAAACGACAACAGTCCAGATGAGCTCTGCCCTCCTTCTATGGCATTCTATTGGTTTTCTCAAAATTGAAGGACAATGAATGAACGATAAAATCGAAAGGAGAAAAATATGGCTGCCTATCTATGGGTAACAAGTAGCAACCCTACCTCCTACTCATAGATCCTAGTTAATGCTCCTTTTGTGACAGCAGCATCTTAACCATCTGGTCAGGCAGCCTTGTGTATAGGGCACTGAATATGGTATCCTGAAGACTAGGGGTAAAGTCCTACTTGAGAGAATGTAGGCATCACAAGTCAGCTACCCGCTCTGCTCTTCAGACTTCTCCTCTATAAAATAAGGAGTTGGATGTAGCATACCCTTTAAGGAGTCTGAACTCTAAATCTATAGTCCTGAGATACAAAGTATTAGAAGCATAAACAGGAAAACAAAGTACATAATAATTACAACAATGGAAATGTGGGTGGGGGAAGACAAAAAATAATAGAAACTAAATGGCAGAAAATTTTTATGACCAAGGTTGACCCCAAATAAAAGAACACCTGAATTTTGTAATATGTAGAGTAATGAAGAGAATCCCCTGAGTTGAAATTAACTTCATAGCTTAAAATAAGCTGTAGAAAAACATCCTCTTTCCACTTCTTTGTAGAAATGGGGGACTGTTGAATGGGGAACATCACCTGCAACCTCAGACTTTTTTAATGTTTTAGTCTGATTGTCTTCCTCTTTTTAATTTTTTTTTGTTTTTGCTGAGGCAATTGGGGTTAAGTGTAATTCTTATGTTTTTGTAATTCTTTATTCTAAGGCATTTTCTTTTCTCATTTTTCTTCATGGTCCTCCATGTTTGCCCCATACAGTCTGTTTCTCTGTCCTCAGGTTTTCTCCTTGTTCCCACATCAATCTAGTTTTCACTGTTGAAGGAACAACTCAACATTAATAATTAGCATCACCCCAAGACCCTGAGATCAGGGCCAGGGAAAATCACAGAATGACCGTGAGGCAAATCTTGCAAAGCACTTAACATATCTACCAGAATTTCGGTTTAAAATTGCTCTATAAGACAAGTACCTCCAGATTATCATTCCCAGCTAACAGATGAAGAAACTGGGGAGAAGAAAATTAGATAGCTTGCCCATGTTCATACAGTTCATTATAGTCAGAGGAAGGATTTGAAACCATAATGTCAGCATTTTCTTGAGTTCATATTCAACATTCTGGCCTCTTTTCCAATTATCTTCATTGATTTAGAACAAAAGACCAATAAAAATACAGCTCCCACTATGGAGAACCACCAACTTTCAGAGTTAGAAGGAGTCTCAGGAGTGATCTAATCCATCATTCTATGATTCAATTTCATCATTAATACAATAATATGTTAAGTGTCTGTTGGTGTGCAAGGTTATGTGCTGCTCTTTTCCTTTAACTGAGGGGGAGAGCCAATACCTCTCAAGGAGGCCATTTTACTTTTGACTAGTTCTAGTTGTTTTTTTTAAATATTATTTATTTTTAACATTTTTTTTTGGTGAAGCAATTGGGATTAACTTCCTTGACTGGGGTCACATAGTAAGTATTAGGTGTCTGAGGCTATATTTGAATGTAGGTTTTCTTGACCTCAGGCCAGTACTCTATGCATTTTACCATCTATCTGTCTTTTAAAATTCTTTTTAAAATGAGTTCCAAATTCTCTCCTCCTTCCCACTCTTCCCATACCCATTGAGAAGGCAAGCAATATAATGTCAATCATACATGTGACATCATGCAAAACGTATTTCCATGTTAGCCACATCACACACAAAAAAAGAAAGACAACTGTACTCCAGTTCATCAGTTCTTTCTCTGAAAGTAGCATTTTTCCTTATTGAATATTTTGGAATTTTCTTGGATCACTGTATGGATCAGGGTAACTGATCTCTTTCATAGTTGATCATCATTATAATACTGTTATTATTGTGTCCATTGGTTTCCTGGTTCTGCTCATTTTACTTTGCAGCAGTTCATAAATGTTTTTGGAAGTCATCCCCCTCATCTTATCTTACAGCATCATAATATTTCAATGCAATCATATGCTACAACTTGTTCAGTCATTCCCCAGTTGTTGGACACCATCTCAATTTCAATTCTTTGATACCACAGAAAACATTGCTATAGATATTTTTGTATATATGAGTCTTTTTTCCCTTTTTCTTTGATCTCTTAAAGGTATAGACTTAGTGGTGGTATTTCTGGGTCAAAGGATGAAATAAGTTTGGACCAGTTCACTATTCCAGCAACAGTTCATTGGTGTTCCTATTTTCTCTCATTCCTTTCAACACACACCATTTCTGATGGGTATGAGGTGGTATCTTAAAATTGTTTTGAATTGCATTTCTCCAATCAGTAGTTATTTGGAGTACTTTTTCATAAGATAATATATAGTTTTGATTTCTTCCTCTGAAAACTATCTATTCATATCACTTGATAATTTATCAATTAAGGACTTTTTAAAGTAAATTTGACTCAATTCACTATTATTTCAGAAAAGAAGCCTTTATCAGAGAAATTTGTTGTAAACATTTTTGATATTTTTCACTGTCTATGATACTATTGATCAAAATGTAGTTTCCTTGACTTGAGACAACTATATACTTCAGTGGATAGAATACTGGGCCTGAAGTCAAAAAGATCTGAGTTCAAATGTGACTTCACACATTTGACTCTGAACAAATCATTTAACCTTTGTTTCCCTTATCCAAAGAAATGGCCAACCACTCCATTATCTTTGCCAAGAAAACTCAGGGATGGCATGGTCCACAGGCTCATGAATAGCTGGATACTTGAAAAACAAAGTTTTTCTGATTATGTTTTTTAATGAGTTCTCTTTTAACTTTTGTTTTGTCTGAGATCATGATTGCCACCCCTGCATTTTTATTTCAGCTGAAGCAGAATAGATTCTGTTCTATCTCCCTATTTTAACTCTATGTGTGTCTTTCTGATTCAAGTGTGTCTCTTGTAAACAACATATTGTCGGACTCTGATTTCTAATCCATACTGCCATCTGCTTCCGTTTTATAGAACTCATCCCATTTACATTCATGGTTAGGATTAGTGTGTATTTCCCTTTATTCTATTTTCTTCTGTTTATTGTTCTCTTTCTCTCTCTCTTCTCTCTCAAGAGTCTGTTTTGCTTCTTGTCACTGCCTCCCTAAACTTGTCTCCCTTTCATTACCCCTCCTTTTTTCTCTTATCCCTTTCCCCTTCTATTTCTTTGTTGGGTAAAATAAATTTATTTCCCCGATTGAATAAAGACATGTCATATATCAACCTACTCACACATGTGTAACACACACACACACACACACACACATATATATATATACACACATATATATATATATATATGAGAAACACATACACATTTCTCTCTTTGAATTGATTCCATTGAGAATGAAGTTCAAGCATTACTTGCCACCATGATCCCACTTTCCTTTCCACTGTAAAACCTCTTCCTTGAACCCCTTTTATGATAGCTCTGAGTTTTAAGAAGTTTTTCTTTCTGTGAAAACTAAATTTGCTTCTTGGCAAATTCTAACCAGTTTTCTTCCTTCTATTCCCCTGAATATATAAAATGAGTGGATTGGATTAATTTGTCTCTAAAATCCCTTCAAGCGTGTGATCTGCTCTCAAGTCCTCACCTACAATAGTAAGAAGAATTTTTTGGAGTGGTTTTAGAATGTTTCCAGGCTCTAAGATACATCACATTTTTAAAAGTCAAGAAATTGAAGTTCAGAGACACTGACTAGATCAAAATTTCCTAAACTATGGGTGACAATCCCATATGGGACCATGTGACTGGACATGGGGGTCACAAAATGATGATTTATTATCAGTAACTGTTTGATTTTTATATCTATTTTATATACTCATATGCCCTGCATCATATAAAAATTTCTCAGGCATGGGGGTAGCTAGATGGCTCAGTGGATAGAGCACCAGACCTGAAGTCAGGAGGTCCTGAGTTCAAATTTGACCTCAGACACTTAACATTCCCTAGCTGTGTGACTTTGGGCAAGTCACTTAACTCCAATTGCCTCCACAAAACAAAACAAAACAAAACAAAACAACAACAAGAACAACAACAACAAAAACTTCTCAGGCAAAAGGAGTCACAAGTGTTAAAAGTTTAAGAAGCTCTGGATTAGATCACACAAGTGGGATTCTCTAGCAAGTATTCAGACTCCAACTGGCACTTTCTCTACCACACCAAGCTGCCTCCCTCTATGTGGGAACCATGTTTTAGTTACATAGGCAGCTGTCATAATATATTCCCATTCAAACTCTCAATTGTCCTATGCTCTGTCTTTTTTTTTTTCACATTCTACCTTTTGCTAGATTTCCCCTTTTTTCCTGGACTTAAACATAATTCATCCAAAGGTACCGACAGGTGGAAATGTCCAAGACTGCTCTCAGAATAAGCTCTTTTCAAGCTTTACTGAGAATGGTTGGCTCAGATTGCTGAAGCCATGCCCAAATTCTTATGTAAGAACAACAACAACAATCCCTCTCTCCTAATCTCTCATCTCACACTGCTACTACCTGCTGACGATCAGGGACTTCCAGAAATAAAATGGTTTTTCCCTCCTCAGTCTCTCAAATTCCCAGTCCAACACAATGAAATTAATTTGCTCCAGAGTCCTGATTGGTTCCATAGAGATACCCTCCATCCCCATTCTTGTCATGTTTAAGTAAAAGAAACCCCTCTCCTTCCCCCTACCACTCATCAATTATCTTTGAATTGCCATTCTCGACTTGCAAGGCAAGCAGGATCCTTTCTGCCTTTCTGTGGGAAGGAAGAGAGAACCTTAAGGATTGCAATTAGAGCAGCTTTCTATTACCAAGGCCTCTCTCAGGGCTGGATCAATAAATAGCTTAGCACTCTCTGCCTCTCACTATAGAAGTTGAAAGGCAATTCTAGCTAGAGGGGAAAGGTCTAAGTCTAAATGGGAAGAAAGAAAGCAAAGACAAACTAAAGAAAACAGAATTTAATTGTAGCTGTGCAAGCTACTAAAAAATATAGACAATGTTGAAGTTCTCTACCAGAACTAAAAGACCTTTATAGGATAACTGAATGGGCCAAAATGCTGAAATAAATAGGCCTTTGTGGGGAAGGGGGGAGAGAAGGGTCCTTTTTAAGGGAAGGGCATTGGCTCAATAGAACACACTCAAGAAGTACAAAATAGAAGGTGAGATATCAAGAGAAGGATGGCAGACAGCCCATCCCCTTCCACATTGGGGCCAGGAATGACACCTCCAAACTAGAGGAGCTCCCCCCCCATCTGGCTTCTTAAATTAGAGAAGCATTTTCCAGATCTCTCCATAAAACAAAACAAAACAAACCACCTAGGCTTGGGATTGACGTCTAGTGGTCTAATAGATAATGTAATGGCCTTAAAATCCAATTGATTCCTATCCAACTTCTGATGCTCATAAGTTGTAAGACATTGAGCAAGTCACTGCTCATCATGTCCTTGCTTCTATATCTATAAAATAAGGGGCTTGGATCAGTGATACATGAAGGTCTCTTTAAATCTGATCTCAAATCCTACCTACTATGTGTTCTTGGGTAAGTCAGGAAATGCCCCTAGATCTCAATTTCCTCATCTAAAACAAGGGGGTTACTTGTCAAGTATTTAAACATTATTAACATGTAGTGGACTTCCTGCCATCTAGGGGAGGGGAGGGGACTGGGGGTAAAAGTTGTAATGGAAAGCTTTGTAAAGATTAATGCTGGGGAACTACCCATATATATGTTATACAAATAAAAAGCTTTAATAAAAAATTTTAAAAAAGAATTTTTTATTAGACTGATCTATAGGTTTTATATTAATAAAGCTATTTTCTTATTGGTATTAAAAATAAATAAAATAAAATAAAACAAGGGGGTTGATCAAGATGACTTCTAAGTACACTGAGGCAACCTATCAGGATGCTTTCCAGGTGATGACAAAAGGAAGAGTTTGTCTTTCCATGTATCTCCAGTGCTTAGCACACTGCCTGGCCCACCAGAAATGTTTGCTAACTGAGCCCAAAATGGTCTCGTGAGAATCTGGGGACCAGATTCATTTTTTCCACCAATCTTTTCCTAGAACTCCTGGATTTCCCTTCTCTTCAGGGTCATTCAGGGATCAGGGCATCTCAGGTATTTGTTTCAGAGGGATGTGGGGAGCCTAGCTGAGATGAATCTGATTGGTTTCCTGAGGTCCCAGGCAAGGAGATCCTAGAAAATTCTAGTCACAATATTTCTATTCTTAGGAGATCCAGATCTTGGACAGAATGGCTGCCAGAAAAGGAAAAGAGCCCAGAGAAAACTGTACCAGACAAGAAGAAGGAGTATATCAAAGAAATAGACAGCTTATTGAATGGAGGAAAGCCCAGGACAATAGATACCCTCTCGACTCCTTGAAATTTTGCCTCTCCTTTGGAAAACCTTTTAAACTGCCTTCATTTCCATGTTATTGTTCCTCACATCTTCCAACCCTGAAAGAAGGTGCTGCTCACTCTCTGTTTTGACAATGAGCTCCTATAGATGATCTACGGCATAAATTACTTTGTATAAGCAGAAAATCCTGTACCATTTCCAGAAAACACTGTCAACTTTTGAGTGCTCTAAATATAGGGGTGCTAGGTACAAAGATGTATGTCACAGAGTGGTTTAAAGAGAGACATCCTAACTCACCCCAAAACACAAAGAACACAACCATTGCCTCTGTACATCTGTACATCAAAAGGGGGCTAACCTTCATCCAAACTGAAGCAAAATAGAATTTTCCATTACCCTTTATGACAAAGGATGATGGCGCTGGTGACGTCCCACTCATCGGCCATTCCTTTATCTACAGCATAGAGCTACAAGGAGAGGCAAAATAGGGGAAACAGCTGAATACAAGCCAAATCATAAAAAACCTTGTCAATATTAACCAAACACAGGACACATTGCGTGAAGGCTGCCATAAAAAATAAAGATGTTGTCCAAAAAGGATGAGGATTGTGAGATGTTCTCATATGGCAAAAGAAAGGGTATAAAAATTTACAAGAACATTTCTGAATGAAATAGACCCTATTTCATAAGGCAAGAATAAAGGCTGTAAAAGAGGTACATGGAATTGCCCAATTTAGCCAATAATGCATATTGTGGATTTGAATGCATCAAGTTATGTACAGGTCTCCCCATTTGAATATATAAAACCTTCCAGGGCTAAGTACATTGTTTGACACATCATAGGCATATTGTAGGCACACATAGTAAGTCCATTGTTTGACACATAGTACGCAATTTAACTAAAGACTTTTGACTTTGACATAGTAGGACATTTTGTGTCCCCAGTATCTAGCACAGCTCTTGGCAAACTTTTTGACTAACAAAGCTGAAACCAATAGGTTCTCCCCAGTAATTGAACATCACCTAAACAATCAATATCTAGCAACAAAGCATCAGGCACGTATTGTTTATAGAATCAGAGGGATTTTCTACAAGATTCCCTAGAGCATGGTAATCAGTAGATTGCATACAATTAATTTCTGTATGGGGGAAAATGGACAAAGGAAATGAAAAGTTTTTTTATTTTTGTCACCTTATTGACTATTCAGAATCTCCAATCTATGGGAAATGGTTGAATCAAGCAGATTTGTTTACAGAAACAGAGATTTTAAGATGGCAACTCAGAGCTGGCACAATCAGAAATTATGGATGAGTCTTCCCCAGAAACCCAGATTCAGTAATCAATGAAAATCACACAACATTTTTCAGGTAAAAAAATATCACATCTACCTAAAACTTTAGTTACACATTACCTGGTAACTAGAATGATTCATGAAAGGGTTACTATTTTTCACTATTCCCTCACTATAAAACCTCCAAATGCCCAAATGTCCTCAACAAATACACTGCCCTGGAACCAGTTCATTCACACAGTCCACACTGCTGTGCTAAAAGCTTAGCCATCAAACTGATGCATAAAAATTTGGGGAAAAACATTTTTGATAGATTTCTCCACATTGAATATTTATAATGTCCAAGTTGCACTGAATGAAAAACTTTAAAAATAGAGGAAGTTATCATAGGAGATCAAAAGCCTGTTAAAACACCATGAA
>JAJPUD010000016.1:810843-827848 GCA_023553655.1 Myrmecobius fasciatus | reverse complement strand
TTATATATATATATATATATATATATATATATATATATATGTTGTTGCTGCTTTTTGCTGAGGCAATTGAGGTTCAGCGACTTGCCCAGGATCACACAGCTAGGGAATGGTAAGTGTCTGACATCAGATTTGAACTCAGATCCTCCTGACTTCAAGGCTGGTGCTCTATCCACTGTGCCACCTAGCTGCCCCTGTATATATTTTGAAAATAAAAAGCTTTATTAAAAAAAAAGAAAAAAGTGAAAAGCAAATAAGTAATAAATGATTTTTAAAAGAGATTTCACAGGAATATAAAGTATCACTCACATACCTGGGCAGTATTTGTTAATTTCTTCTCTGTTGCCTTTTTGATAAAAAAAAATAAGACATTGACTATGACCCTTTCCATTATTTTTTAAATTATTATTCACCTCTTTGAGATATCTTGAAAATTCATTTCTGTGCTCCTTTAAAATTGTGTAATCTCCAGCATGGATTTCTTTGGGATGTGTTTGTTCACAAGTATGCCATGGGTTGCCATGTTCAGATAATTCATTGCCTGGTGACCAACCTACTGCTAATGAGCCTCTAGACTCTTTGCAGACACAATTGACTGCTGGGATAAGTCCAACCACTCCCTCCATACTAAATCATCAGAAATGTACTTACCATATTCTCAAAAAGTACACAGAGTGCTAGTGAAGTCTAAAGGCTCCATTCTCTTCATCTGTGAAAAATAGATCAGTGCCAGTTCCAGTGTGTGATTAGTTACTCTGTTCCTTATTTCACCTATAAATTATCTCATGAAAATGATCAATGGGTCTACAATAACTAACATTTATCTAGAGCTTACAATGTGACAAGCACTGTGCTAAATACTTTACAACAACCCAAGGAGATAGGTGCTATTATTATTATTTTCATTTTGCAGATGAGGAAACTCAGGCAGACAGAGATTCATTGATTTGCCCAAGTTCACACAGATAAATAATGTCTGTGGGTGAATTTGAATTTAAGTCTTCCTGACTCCAAGCCCAGAGGTACTCCATATTACCAGGGGAAAGAAGAGGGGGAAGAGGGATGGTTGACTAGAAATTAATATCTAAGGAAGTAAAAATGTAAAAGCTATATGGAGTTTGTAAATATTAGGACAGGCATAGTCTTATATAATCTTACTTTTGGGGAGATCCAATCTAAAAGGGATCAGAGAAAAGATGGAAAGGGTAGGATGAAGAATGATTGGGCCTTCTGTGGTACAGATCTATATTTGAGTTGTTGAGTTATATTTTACTCTAAATCAGTATCTCCCTCGGTTATCTTATCTTTTCACTTAGCAAATGTCTTCTTGCTGAGAAACCTATTTTGACCTTTATGTGGCAACTGGAATGTAGTCATTAAGTTTTTTCTAATTAATACTGATGAGGGAGGCAGTCTAGCATAAGAGAAAACAAAATGTAATAATAGCTAACATTTATCTAGTGCCTTACTTTGAAAGTACTTTAAATGTGTTATCTCTTGGTCCACAGAAAAACTCAGTAAGGTAAGTGCTATTATTATCCATATTTTCTAGATAAGGAAATGAAGGCTGAGAATAAGGGTCCTGGCCAGAATTTTCTCTTAAATTCAAATAGAGATGGATGATGATAGAAAACGGCTCTTACAATATAAGCCACAGTATCACAGGGAGCCATTTTCTCCTACGTGATGGAAAAGGAACAGATAATGCTCCTGCTACTGATGATAGTGATAATAAAGACCATGATGAAGATGTTAATGATGATGGGGATGATGGTGAATATAATGATGATGCTGTAATGATGAATCTCATATATGGGAAGACCTGGATTGAAGTTCAACCTCTGACACATATTGCCTTGTGATCTTGGGCAAGTCATTTAATCTGTCACTGATCTAGACAAGTTTCTAACATTACGAATTTCAGAGAGAATGCTGACTTGGATTAACGAAAGACATTTCCTTATCCAGTAGTTCTCTATGCCAGGGAAATTATACATCCAGTGAAAATTTTCATTTTAGACAGTATATTTAAGAAGGAAAATAAATGAAGCAATCTCAGGATTTATTATCTTTTATCCTTCCTTCTGTTTTATTGTATATTTTGTTCTTTGCTTTAACCAGTCAGGTATCAGTAGATAGCTGATTCTGAAATGTCTGTTACATTGGTGATGACCTTCAGTTTCATTTGCTGTGATGTTATCGGGTCCTCCATTGATATCCCCTCTGATACCTCATTGTGGTACAGATGATGCTGGGTTCTCAGTGACTTTGTCACTTTCCAAAAATAAAAATATTTCAACTCCCATCCCCTTGATGGACTGCAGATCAATTATTCAAGGGCAAGCTTAGCAAAGTCTGGGGCTATATCTCATCAGATTGGAAATGAAGGGATATAATGTTTGGCTGCACCAACCCTCAAAGACTATGTCCAAAGTCACAAATCACAATCCACACCAGTGAAGGGAGAACTCACAAGGATGGAGTCATGATCCATGGAATTATTTGGTGATCACCATGGAGGACTCTATGTGGAGTTACATTGTAGACTGTTTTTCTTCTACATTTAGAGAAAGGTTCATCCTGACTAGCAAAGATTACATTGATTCAGTTTGCTTAATTTGTTCATTGTTTTCTCCACAGAATTTACCAACTTTTAACTTTACAATAACATTGGATTATGTGTTACAATGATCTTTATGGTCTTCTCTTTGCTTAAATTGATTTGATTTAAAAGAAATCAACAAACATTTAATAAGCATTGAAGAAATCCACAGTGAAACCAGTTGATTAACTTCATAACTTTGTTCCCCCATCTGAGAAGAACCTGGGACCTATTCTTCGATTTCACAGCTTTGGGCATTGAACATTGCAAGATTAGCCGATTTAATCTTCTGTTTTCTTATTATTATTATGGGAGAATTGGATTAAATGACACCGAAGATACCTTCTTCGGTTTAAATGGTTCTGATTGACCTCTTTGATCTGGTGAAAATGAATAAGAAAAACAAACTTTAAGAAACTTGCTACTTGGAGCTTGAATACTAGTTCTGGTGAACAAAAGCTGGCCTTCTTCCTTGTGATCAGGATTTCAGGATCCGGAATGAGAAAACCTGGATTTGAATTCTGATTCTAACAAATTAATTTAAATTTAAAAATTAATTAAGCTAGTTAATACTAGCTGTATGGTGATAGGCAAATCACTTTATTTTGGTCCTCAGTTTCCTCTTTTGTAAAATGAATAGGGTATCTTCCTGCATATGATACATAGTTTGTAACTTTCCACCTTGCTGAGAAATTTTATGTTTTTAAAAGTATCTTTGAATTTCTGAAATGTCATCTAGACTGATCTCTCCCTTATTCTTACAATATCCCAAGGAAGGGAAGAAGCACAAGAATGGAAAAGATCAAAAAGGGTTATTTTTAAAAGGGGCAAGGAATGACCAAGCAGACATCAGCAACTGCCAATCCATGAGCCTTCTTGGAAACACTTCTACTTAAAGTGTTCCTGGGCCTTATTGGCTTACTGGAACTTATGGGAATTATGTGAACCCCATTTACTAGCAATGACAACCAAAATATGAAGATAAAGAAACTTGGAAAGTGATCACATGGGTATGGAAGGGACAGAAAAGCATGCTGTTTTTGTTGTTGTTGTTGTTTGTTTTTTTTAAGACATAGTTTCCCAATCTACCTCACAAACTTATTGTGTGAGAAATACTTGGTAAATCTTTGAGCACTACTATTGTGACAATCATAAATTTGAATTTTAAAATATTTGATTCTCCTTCCAAAAATCCAGAGTACAACTCATCCATATTTGCTCAGATTGTGTGACTTTTGCCTGTGATCATGGTCTCCCATAGGTTCCCCAAATTACCATTTATTAAAATTTGTATTATGTAGATAATTTACATTTTGAGGTTTTTATTTGGGGATTGATACAATACTTTATTTAAATATTTCTATTTGCTGAGTATTGTTTATAATATGTGTATGCATTATTGTGTATGTATAAAAGTTTACGTGTAGACATGGGACTTCCTTAATGAAAATTTGAGAATAGGCTAAAGAGCTTTTCAAAGGCAATTTTCATAGCAAACCATATCTTTATAGACCAACAACCTAATGAGTAGGGGAAGTGTCATTATTATTTTCATTTTAAACTTAAGGAAACTGAGGCAGACAGTGAGTGGTTAAGTTATTTGCCTAGGGCCACACAGTAAGCATCTGAGGACAGGATTAAATACAGATCTTCTTGACTTCAGGCTGAGCATTACAGCCATTGAATCACCTGGAAGCCTCCAGAATACAAAAAAAAAAGACTCAGAAAATAAAGTTTTTACCAGCCTGGAGACCTGGTGATTAATTAGTAGTAATAGGTTGTTGTTGTTGTTGTTGATGATGATGATGATAAAAATAATAAACTATGAGATAAGGAGGAAGGGAGAAAAGAAAATTCTTGGTAAGTGACCTCCTTTATTTCAGTAAAGTATGAAATGAGGCCTTCAAATGAACTGAATTTTAAGACCTATCTTTTCTCCTCTATTGGATTGACTATGCTTGCCACTCTTTAATTTTGTTATAATGGTGAAACTTTTCTTAATTTCTTTCTCCATAATTAAAAACAAAACTTTAATAAACTCAAGAAAAGCAATAAAATTGACAGCTTTAAAATACTTATAAGCAAGCATTAGAACAAAGCAGTGATGGGTGTATAATGAGTAAAAAGCATAATAATGAAAGTAATTTCAATTTTCAGTCTTTGAGGAGTTATAATGAAGTCAATATTAAAAATGGTCCTCTTTTTAAAAATAAAGTTAATCTTTTAGCTGCAGAAACAAAACAAGCAAAAATATCTAAAATCAAAAATGCATTGTAATAACCAGGCTTCTAAATCTTTTAAGATAGAGATGTGTTTGCTTTTTAACCTAGCACCACCCCCAGAGATCTGTGGATATACAAGATAAGGATGGGAGTCTGTAAGCTTAGATGGCGAAAAATACATCTTTATTTTCACTATCTTTGAACTAAAATTTACAATTTCCTTCAAATAATTTAAAATATTACATCTTAGAAGGGGATCTAAGCTTTATTAGATGGCCTGCCAAATGAGTTTCTGACCCACAGAAGGTTAAGAACCCCTTCTCCAAACTCTGGTTGGGCACCTTACTATTTTTCCTAGGTTCAACATGGCGGCTTTCAGTAATCAATCATACCAATAACAACCTGAGCCCCATTTTATATAACACCATCACCACCAGATTATACAAGGATAAAAAAGCATTTAATTAGCATATAAAGCAGAATAAATATACCAAGGAAAAAATCAAATGGACATCCTTTGTTCTATATACAAATGGGTGCAGGAAAAAAAATCTCATGGAAAAAAAATAACAAGAAGGTAAGGAGACAGTCGTTCGCCTCCCTCCTTTTAGCCTGCTCTCAGCTGCAAGGAGAGTGCTCTGACAGCTCCTCAGGGAAGACTGGAACTGCTACCATCTCTCAGATTGGCTCCGGAGCCATCAGAATTTCAGCAGAATGTCCGAGTTCAAGAACAAGATGATAAGAAACTCCCCTCCCTTGTCTCTCTACTCTGACTACCATTTGCATCTAAACCATTTCCTGGCAGCTCAAGAGCTCCCCAGCTGAACACTCTGAAGACAGTCACTTCTCCAGGATGTTCCCCATTTTTTCTTTCCCATCTTTCCTTTGACTCAAGCCTCCTCTTCTCTTTTCTTCTCTCTTGTGGGGAAAATCCCCAACTTTGCTACCTCTAAGATGGATCAAACTCAAGTTTGGTGGCTGCTGTCATTAGATTTTGGGGGGATAAATTTTATTAATGCCCTTTCTACATCTTTCTCATTGTCAGATTCTATCTCCCTCCCCTTCCTGCTTCACAAACACATCAAATCCTCCCTTGACACAGTTAAAAGAAATCAATGACACAATGGCACAATCTGACAGTGGATTCAGCATTCTGCACCTTTCCCATCCCCCTTGTCTTGACAAAGCTGCAAAGGGGAATGGGAGGGGATGTCATCATTTGTTCTCTGAAGTGTTATTGTTGAGGGGAAATGACATTAGACAAAAAAAAAAGAGATCAAGGCTGCCAATTCTGACTTCTTATTTTTCTATATGTAGAATCAGGCAAGATTCTAGCTAGAGAGCTGACTACTGGGAAAAATCAAAGACTGTGAGGCCTTTGAATGGAAGTATCTATTAAGCACCTACTGTGTGCTAGGCAATGTAAACTTCTGGGAACTAAATGTTAATGATGAAACAGCCCCTGATTTCCTTTTTAAATAGTATTTTATTTTTCCAAATACATGTCAAGATAATTTTCAATTTTCATTTTTGTAAAACTTTCCATTCCAATTTTTTTCTCAATCCTTCTCTTACCTCTCTCCTCCCCAAGACAGCAAGCAATCTGATATAGGTTAAAATATGGACAATTCTTTTAAACATATTTACATATTTGTCATGCTGTGCAAGAAAAATCAGATCAAAAGGGGAAAAAACACAAGAAAAAAAAACAAGTCAACAAACAACAACAATAAAAAATGTGAAAATATGATGCTCTGATAAACCTTCAGTCTCCATAGTTCTCACTCTGAATGCAGATGACACTTTCCATCTTAAATCTATTGAAATTGTTTTGAATAATCACATTGTTTAAAAGAACCAAGTCCATCACAGTTGATCATCACATAATCTTGTTATTGTATACAATGTTTTCTTGGTTCTGTTTACTTCATTCAGCATCAGTTTATGTAAGTCTTTTCAGTCTTTTCTGAAATCAGCCTGCTCAACATTTCTTATAGAACAATAATATTCCATTACATTCATACACCATAACGTTCAGTTATTCCCCAACTGTTGCGCATCCACTCAATTTCCAGTTCCTTACCACTAAAAAAAGGGAACAGTCCCTGATTTCAAAAAGATTATATTGTAATAGAGAACCCTATGTACATATAAATATATACAAAATAAGAAGAAAAAGTGCAAAATGATTAAATATTAGCTTGTCAGGAGAAAAGGGCACTAGTGGTTCAGGAGATCAGTAGAGATTCCACATAGAAGGACAATGTCAACAAGCATTTGTTAAGAACCTATTGTGTGCTAGATTTGGGGATACAAAGAAAAATAAAAAACAGTTTTGATTATCTAGGAACTCACAGTATTCTCGGGAGAGGAAACATGAACATACACACACACACACACACACACACACACACACACTATGTATGGCCTATGCAAAGACAATTGACCTGGATGTGGGGTGAGGGGGAATAAACGAGATTAAGGAATCAAGGTAAAGACTAAAGTATGAACCTAGAAGCCTTGAATGATTGTGGTGCCCTCAACCAAAAGAGACTAGCTAAGAGTGAGAGAATGGCCATGAGAGGGATCAGAAGTTCTGTTTTGAATAATAACAAAATTTATTTGGAAGAACAAAAAGTCAAGAATTTCAAGGAAATTAATTTTAGAAATGCAAAGAAAGTGTCCCAGATCTAATTTTATATCATATGATCATCAAAACCATTTGGTATTGGCTAAGAAATAAGAGTAGTGGATCAGTATAATAGGTTAGGTTCACAAGACACAAAAGTCAATCATAATCTAGTGTTTGATTGTCTTTGGGTTCAAAGACTCCAGCTTCTGGGATAAGAACTCACTATTTTTCAAAATTGCTGGGAAAACTGGGAAATAGCATGGCAGAAACTAGGCATTGACCAATATCTAATACGATATACTAAAATAGGGTCAGAATGGATTTATGATGTAAACATAAAGACTGATACCATAACTAAATTAGCAGAACAAGGGATAGTCTACCTCTCAGATCTGTGGAGAATGAAAGAATATATGGTCCATAGATGATCTAGAGAACATAATGAAATGCAAAATGGATAATTTTGATTGCATTAAATTAAAAAGGTATTGTACAAACAAAACCAATGCAGCCAAGATTAGAAGGGAAGCAGAAAGCTGGGGGAGGGGAAGGATTTTATAGCCAGTGTTTCCGATAGAGCCCTTATTTATAAAATATAGAGAGAATTGACTCAACTTTGTAAGAATACAAGCCATTCCTCAATTGCTAAGTGATCAAAGGATATGAACAGAAAATTTTCAGTTGAAGAAATTAAATCTATTTCTAGTCATATGAAACATGCTTTAAAACTGATTAGAGAAATGAACATTAAGATAGCTCTGAGATGCCAGTTCACATCTCTAAGATTGACTAAGATGACAAGAAAAGATAATAACAAATATTGCATTGTTGGCAGATTTGTGAACTGATCAAACGATTCTGGAGAGCAATTTAGAACTATGCCCAAAGGACTATCAAATTGTCCATAGGTTTGATCTAGCAGTGTCTTTAATAGGTCTATACCCAAAAAGATCATAAAAAGGGAAAAACATCTACATGTGCAAAAATGTTTGTAGTAGCCCTTTTTGTGTTGGAAAGGAACTGAAAATTGAATGGATGCTTATCAGTGATTCAAGACAATTCCATTAGCTTTGTGATATAAAGAGCCATCTGCATCCAGAGAGAGAACTGTGGACACTGAATGTGGATTAAAGCATAGTATTTTCACCTTTATTTTGTTGTTGTTTGCTTGCTTCTTTTTTCCCCATGTTTTCTTTTCTTTCACCTTTTAATATGATTTTCCTTGTGTAGCATGACAAATATGGAAATATGTTTAGAAGAACTTCACATGTTTAACCTATATTGGATTGCTTGCTGTCTGTGGGAGGAGTTTTGGGAAGAGGGAAGGAGAAAAAATTGGAACAAAAGGTTTTGTAAAGATAAATGTTAAAATTATTTTTGCATATACCTGGAAAAAATTTTAAAAAACTATTAAAATAAAAAATAAATTGTATTAACATCCTTTGATCACTTATCAATTGAGGAATGGCTTGTATTCTTATAAAGTTGAGTTTAGAGACTTGGTAATTTGGAGAGAGCAATTTCTAGTTGAACAATAAAGAAGGAAGCCATTTGAGGAACAAATGAGAGGAGCAGAAGGGGAGACAAAAGGTACAGATTGCTTTTATGTAAGTATTTATCTGACTAAGGGAGTCCAGCCAAGGGAGAATGATTTGAAATGCAGATAGAATCTAGTGAATATTCTAATAGGGGGAAGATTTGAATATGTTTGAAGGCAGCATGGAAGGGATCAATGGATGGGAAGAAAGAAGATCTGAGGGGAAGTACTTGAAAAGGTAATCTTCTAGAGAAGAAGAGAGGGCATTGGATTGAGGGCACATCTAGAGAGGTTGGCCCAGACATGAAGAACGTCACTTCTTTGTCAGAAAGTGGGGAAGTGATATCAAGGGATTTTGAAATAATAAGAAAAGAAATTAGTGAGCGGAGAGTGATCTCAGCTTTCTTAGAAAATTTCTTAATAAGAACCACATGGCTATCTAAATCTTCTTTGCTCCTTGCATCCAGTGGATAAAAAAAGATTGAGAGTTTGAAGTGACCTTAAGAATCCAACCCTTTTGGATCCACATGCAACAATGTTTGTGGCAGCTTTTTTTTTGGTAGCAAGAACCTGGAAACTGAGTGGACGCTCATCAGTTGGAGAATGGCTGAATAAATTATGGTATATGAATGTCATGGAATATTATTGTTCTGTAAGAAACAGCCAGCATGATGATTTCAAAGAGGCCTGGAGAGACTGGCATGAACTGATGCTGAGTAAAATGAGCAGAACCAGGAGATCATTAGACACAGCAACAACAAGACTATATGATGATCAGTTCTGATGGACATGGCTCTCTTCATCAATGACATGTTTCAAACCAGTTCTAATTGTTCAGTGTTGAAGAGAGCCATCTACACCCAAGGAGAGGCCTGTGGGAACTGAGTGTGGTTCACAACATAGCATTTTCATTCTTTTTGCTATTGTTTGCTTGCATTTTATTTTGCTTCTCTTTTTTTCTTGTGAGTCATGATAATTATATAAATATACATATATTGGATTTAGCATGTATTTCTACCATGTTTAACATATATTGGACTACTTGCCATCTGTGGGAGGGGGTGAGACAAGGGAGTGTGGAAATCGGAACACAGGGTATTGCAAGGATTAATTTTAAAGAATTGTTCATGCATAAGTTTTGAAAAATAAAAAGCTTAAAAAAAATCCAACCCTTTCATATAAGGAATGGAAGCCAGGAGTGACCCACTGACTTATTCACACAATGTCATAAATGAGGAGCAAATCCCATTAAAGCAAGTGTTCAACCCATTGTCCTTAGCTGCTTCTTCTTATTTCTACCTCCTCCACTAAGATTTTCCAACAATCAACAATCAGTAGAATAAGAATAATGCTTTATTTTTAAGTTTATGTTAAATCTCAGAACAAGAGTGAGCTACACAGGAGACAAGATCCTAACTTCCTACGCTAATATGTACAATATCCAGTTAAAAAAATTATTTACAAAATAGTAACATCTAGAACTCTGCTCCAGATAATTCTCAAAGGGATCAAACAGGACAGTAGTTTTAAAGCTGGAAGGGATTTCAGAGGTCATATGATCAAACTCCTCTATTTAATAGATGAAGAGCCTGAGATTCAGTGAAGTTGCTTGTTCAAAGTCAAACGTGGTTCTATTAAGCACACAATTCACTTGCATGCATATACACACTTGCACATTCATGTATATGAGCATGTCCATGTGCATATACACACGTCTGTCTATGTATACATTTTTGTATATGCATAAATATATATTTGTTTATGCCCGTTTACCTACACCTGCATTTTATATGTATAAATGTACATTTATCTGTGTGTGTTCCATAAGTGGGTATCACAAATCAATTTGATGGGACCATACTGAAAGCTAATTTAATGGATAGAAATGGCTGCACATCCAGGAAGGGGGTCAAACCCTGTCTGTGGCACATACTGGCTGGGTAATTCTGGGAAAGTTACTTAACCTCTCGGTCACTAACCTCCACTGCTTGAGGGAGTTTCCATTCCTAGAATGCTCTATGCTGATGAATTGACAATTCAGTAAAATGAGCAAATCCTCCATATCTTGGAAGGGATAGTTCAAGTTTTCTTGTCACCATTTTATAGATGAGAGAACAAAGAACTAGACCGAAAAGTCTCAAAATCCTTTCCCAAAATCTCCATATGATTCATGGGAAGTACCACAAGTCATTTCATTATAGTGCCAGTGACCTTTCTATCACTAGCAAAAAGCTGGAATGGAAAGAACCTTGAACTGAAGGCAGTCATGGGGTCCAACTCATATGAGCAGGCAATCTCCATTCTAATGTGCCCAAATCAGGAGACCTGGGGTCACTTCTCAGCTGGATGGATGATGGGTATTTTCTAGCTCTGGCACCCTGACCTTAACAGAGTCAATGTAAGGGACAGAGCTCTGGACTTGGAACCAGATGATGTGGGTTCAAGTCCTGTGTCTGATGTTTACTAGCATTCTGCCCCTGGAAAGCCACTTAAAATCTCTGGTCTCAGTTTCCTTGGTGGCAAAATGAGAAGGTTGAACTTAATGGCCTCCAAGATGCTTTCCAACTGTTAATCTATGACCTCTAATCCTATGAATTTATATAAATCTCATGGATTCTCTAATTATAATATGAATATATATATATATAATATGAAGAAAAAAATTCTCAGATTCTCTGGCTCAGAAGGCTAGCCTATGAACAGCACTTTGAAAATGTAAAGAGCTAAAATAAAATATGAACTCTTTCATATGTTACAAGTAGGGAACATTTCCTGATCAGCTCGAAAGCATCAGGTCCCCTGGATGCAGGGATTCAGATCCTGGCTTTGCAGTTTAACTCAGTGATCTTAGCTAATCATTTGCTCTCTCTGAGCTCCATTTTCCTCAACTGTAAGCAAGATCTTCAAGGCTCTGTACAACTCTAAAGTCTGTGGTCCAGTGATTCTTGGACTCAGGGAGACCTGGAACCAGCCTAAACAGGCTCAAGAAAGATGTCTATTCAATGATCAGCAGTATGTATTTACACCTTGAAAACTGGCAAATACTATAAATCAGGGCTCAATTTATTTTTTTAATTATCTAGGCTTGAGAAAATGATGGATAAAATGGTAGCAGCTGATTATTTTTTTTTCAGAGAGTCTGTTGTTAAGCATTTAAGAACATTCCCCTACTCAGGCCATACTGCTCTTCAGAACTAAAAGTTCCTTTCCCATTAGTTCAAATCTAATATTTATTCTCAGTACTGGGGTTGCCCTCCTTGTGCCCCCTACAAAAAAACTAACTTTATGATCTCATCCCATCCTCCTTAGGTGCAGATCTCCTGAGTAATGAATGAACAACCCAAACTAAATTGGGGCTGGCCACACGCCTATCTTTTTGTCATTCGACAAGCGAAACAAAGTAATGATCATTTGGTAAAATGAATTGAAGAGCTTCTGAAAGATTAAAAACTGATTACCAAAAAAAAAATCCTCTGGGAATGTAGATGTACAAAGATAATACATTTTTAAAAACCTTGCCACTATTACTAGCAGCAGTTTAGAGATTATTAACACGGAAAGAATATTAAAAAATAGAATTTGTTCTCTGATTTATTTTCCCCTTTCACATGCCACATTTCACTAAGCTTTGATGATTTTCCTCTTGTTTCTATTCAGCTCTACCCTTCACCCCATCATTGTTCATGCTGCTGAAGAGGAAAATGCAGAGCTTTTGGAGGTGGGATGACCTAGTTATGAGAGTACAATTGGAGCATCATTGGACTTGGAATGAGGAGATATCAGGTGAAATTCTCCAGTGGAAAATTTATTATCTATATGGCATTTGGGACCATAGATAGTGTTTGTGTGTGTGTGTATGAGTATATATGCTCGGTTGGTAAATCTGACTCTTCATGACTCCATCTGGGATTTTCTTGGCAAAGATTCTTGAGTCATTGACCATTCCTTCTTCAGTTTATTTTTACAGATGAGGATAAAGTGATTTGCCCAGGGCCACACAACTAGTAAGTGTCTGATGCCAGATTTGAATTCAGAAAGATGAATCTGCCTGATTCCAAACTCTATGCTCATAGATTTAGAGGCCATCTAGTCTATCCTCATTTAAGAGGAGGAAACTAAGGCCCTGAGAACATAAATTACTTCTGGTTGGTCACACAAGGAATAAATGGTGACTGGATTTGAATTCAGCTCTTCTGCCTACAGATCTTGGCTATACTTTGCTTTTGCAAGATATTTTGTATCACTTAATTGATTTCTTTGTGCTTTAAAAAAGAGACTTAGGTACTGATCTAGGAAAGAAATGTACAAAGTAGCCAAAAGATGTTCATTAGTTGGGAAATAGGAAGGTGCCATTGAAGAAGAGATTGCTTTTTTATTATAAAGTTATGCCCAATGATTAGCACATTACTTGGTATGCAGTAGGCGCTAAAAAAAACTACTTCTAGATTTTTGAAGCATCAAAGGCAGGATTTGAACACAGAACATCCTGACACTGAGCTATGCTAACACTTGGCCATCCACAACACATCACTGCCATTGATCTCCCCAAGACTTCATCTCCTCCTACCAGGATCAGAATAGCCATCATTTGGTACTCATTCTTTAAGAACTATCTCCAGACAGCCCTGCTTAGGGCAGCAGATGGCAGGGATTAGGGGAGATTCACTTTTGGGGTAGTGGAGACAGTGACAAGGAGGACAGGAAGAGTCAGTGGAACATTCAGGATGAGCTGGTTCCTTTAAGGGACCATCCAGCTCCTGGAAGAAAGATAAAAATCCTGATCTGGTCAGTAGAGGCACAAGTTAGCAGAAGGCACTAGAAAAATCCCTTTTCGTCTGGATTTACTTCCTGTGGAAAAGGAACATGGCTCCTTTCTTGGTCCATATAGAGGCTACCATCAAATAAAATCTACCACTCCAAGATGCAATTTCTGTAAATGAAATAAAAGTTTATAACTGAAATAATTACAAAAAATAGCTATTTATGCATGCTATAGTTATTAACTGACCTTTTTACCTGTGACACTGCAGCCTATGAAAAGCAAGCCTATATTACTGTCATCTCCTTTCCCTCTGGAAACATGGTGCTGCCCTATACTTTCAGAACTGTGAGCTGCCCTGGCTATGTGTGCTCCTTACCATAACTACCTGCTTCAAAGGGCTGTCATGAGAAAAGAACTTTATATATCTTAAAGTCTTATATAAACATGAAATATTATCATTATTAATAGTCTCCTAGGGATATGTGAAGATTCGATGTGTTAATGGATGTCAAGCACTTTTTATAAAGGTAAAAAGTAAAATTGGCATTTATTATTGCATAGAACTTAACTCTGCATCTCCCTGGTGAGCTTATCCTGTAATATTATGCATCTGTATTATTATCTCTATTGGTACTTTACCTCCTACCCCTACTAAATGGCAAACTCCATAAAAGCAAAGACTAAGTGTGACTTAAACTCTGTGTAATCCTAAGATCTAACTCAGCCCTCAGTGGGTATGTTTAATAAATATTTGTCGAATAAAAAATTGAATTGGTATGGCTAAGGACCAGAGACAGCTAGGTAGTGGCAAGGGTGGTTTGGTAGGTAGAATATTGGATATGAAATGAGGAAACCTTGGGTTTAAATCTTGCTTTAAATATTTGTTCAGCTGTGTTATTCTAAGCACACTATTTAAGCTGTGTTTGTCTTAGTTTCCTCAACTATAAAATGCAAATAATAATATCAACTTTCCAGGTAACTGAGAACATCAAATGAGATAATATTTGTCAAACAGTTAACACAGTGTCTGACACATATGAAAGCACTCCATAAGTGTTAGCTAGTAGATTCATCATTCTTCATTACCACTGTCATCTTCGCTGTTGTTGTTAACATTTTCTGCTACAGAAGAGTTCCCTCTGTCTTCAAGGAGGAGCACCCCAAGCCACTGACTCTCACATCTTGAACTGGACAAGACAGGAGAAGGATAGTAGTAGGAACCCAAAGGGAAGCCCAACAATTTACCTGATTGGAGTAACATTGGTTGCTAAAATAAGAATGGCATATTACAAATGGCCCCAAAATCCCAGACTTTAGAGCTGAGGTCATCTTAGCCAATCCTTTCATCTTTGAAGCTGAGGGTCAGAAAAGTCCCACAGAGAGTATATCACATTGCACAGGACCAAATCAGTATGTAGCTCTGTGAGGTGCAGCTGACACTATAGGAAGTCAGCCATCTGATTTTACCTAATTCTTTTCGCCAAATAGGTGCTAAATAAATCCTATGGCTTAAAAACTGCAATGATATCAGTTCCTTCTAAATTTGGCACCTGGACCAAAGTTTCCATTCACCTTGCCCTAGTTACATCTCTGCGATCTGAGTTGGCATTAGGATCCAACTTTTACCTTAAGCGTGACACTCGATCCTCCGCAGCCCAATTCTTTCTAGATTTGAAATAAAGAATTATGGGCAAAACAACTCTTCCCTCCATCACATCTTCTCTATAACTTGAGATATCATAATATCTGCAAAAACAAATCCCTCTCTGAGGGCCTAATCTTGGCAGGGCTGGCTGAAGGCCTAGACAAAGGATGATATTCCCTATTATAAGGCTTGAGGTACACTGAGAGTGCCGGAGGCTAAAACTTAGGGGCCCAGAAGAAGCCTTCTCAAAACACTGCTCGTTTATAGAATTACAGATTAAGATATCAATGGGACTTCTGAATCTGTCAGTACCCAACTTCTATAGGACTGTACAGTATTTATTGAATGAATGGATAGACAATTATCTTTTCTTTCTTTCTTTTTTGGTTTTAATTCATTTCCACTACACTGAGCTCCAAGCCTAAGGTCACTCTTTACTGTATTAGGAAGTTTTCTAATCTAGACTGTGTAGGCAATTTCCAAAAAAAAAAAAAAGAGAGAAGAGGATAAAGTCCAGAGCCTATATTGCAACAGAGTTTTGGGTTTTAATTAAGTTTTAAGAAATCAGATTGTTTTTGTCATGCTTTTATTTAATAAATCTTCCATTAGAATCTTATTCCAGGAAGCCACCTTCTACATCTGTTTTTCCATTCTCTGCATAGATACATTTCAAAGTTCCACTTTTCTGTACACACTTTGGTAGGCTGCCTAAGCAATCCAAAATGGAAGCCATAAAATGTCTCCCTGATGTTGCCAGAGGTCTGAGGACATTTGAGGGTAGGAGTGGGGAAATGGGAAATGGGGAAGTGCTTCATCCTTGATAATTCCATTTAATTCAACCAGCTTTTACTGTATGGTACTACAGGCAAGACACTGTGCCAAGCTCTGAGGAATTAAAAAACAAAAATGAAATAATTTCTACCTCTAAGGAGCTGTATTTTACTGGGATCCTTCCCCCAGGCAGCTTTAACTGGTTCCTCAGGGAGGAGATCAAGGCTTTGTATTTTTCATGGGATTGTGAAGTCCTCCCAGGAAAAATCTTGGAAATAAAGTCTAGGTACAACTCCTCTCTGTAGTTTTCCCTTCCCAAAAGCAAACATCCCTTCCATTCTACAGTGGATATCATGTATAGTACAGATACTGCTTTTTTTTTGCTGTGAAAAAAGTCTAAAAAACAATTTTCAAGTCCATAACCAGAAAAACATAAAATTTAAAACACAATTATCCTATTTTTATCCAAAGATAAAAACAACCTTGTAGGATGAGTAAATAGATATTCATGACATCTCCTATTCATCTCTGATGTGCAGTGCCTGCTAAACAACTCTCAAGGTTCAGATCTCCTGGAAAAGTTTTGGCTTTACTCCTTCAGTTCTGGTCATGATAATCTCTTCCAAGAGGCTATTATGTTAATTGCTTCCTGCTGGATGATCAAGAGAAACTTTGAGAGTTGGAAGGCAGCTCAGTCCATTTAAAATCCAGGAAGCCTGACTATAGTCTACCCTACAAAGGAAGGGGAAATCCATTTCCTTTAGAACTAGGAAAAGGAAATCCGACTTCCTGAGAACTAGGAAAGGGGAATCCACCTCCCTGAGAACTAGGAAAGGG
>JAJPUD010000016.1:756016-792355 GCA_023553655.1 Myrmecobius fasciatus | reverse complement strand
GAGAGAGAGAGAGAGAGAGAGAGAGAGAGAGAGAGAGAGAGAGAGAGGTACAGAGAACTTGGGTTTATTGTTTTTTGACTTTAAAAATTATGTGATTGGTAGATTAAAAATTATCATGTCTTCCTCAAAGTGTCTTCCATATATATACATACATATGTATACATATATATATGTATGTATATAGCAACTTTTTTTAAAGGATGTCATAAGAGAATAACTTTATTCTGATCATGGATATAAAGTGCAACTAGGAGGTACAATAGACAGAGAACCAGGCCAGAGTCAACCAGACTCATCTTCCTGAGTTCAAATCTGACCTCCAACACTTACTGGCTGTATGATCCTGGGCATATCACTTAGCCATGTTTGCCTCAATTTACCCATCTATAAAGTGAACTGGAGAGGGAAATGGCAAACCACTGCAGTATCTTTGCCAAGAAAATCCAAAATGGCATCATGAAAAGTTGGAAATGATTCAATAACTACAATAACAAAACAACAACACAAAAATCAAGGAGATGAATGTTCACTATACATAATGTTTAGCAGAGTTCAAATGAGAGAGATTCCCTGTAGAATATGAGGCCCACCTGCTGTTCCTGTTTGCAGATAATATTTCTCTGATTATATCAAGTCCCAGAAGTTGATGGAGATCTCTAAGTGAATTCCCTAATCACTCACAAGTGTTTGATCTAGCTATTCAATTAACCAATGAGTTATTAAATACTTGTTTTGTGCCAAGCACTGTGAAAGGTACCACGGATAGCAGTGTAAAGAATGACACAATCCCTAATCACAAGGAGTTTTCATTCTTGAAGCAAGAAACAAATAGATATAAAAAGAAATTGTGTGAATGTAAAATGAGTAAATACAAAGATAGATGAATGTATATCATGAACGAATAAATGGCCATTAATAAGTAAATACGTATGAATATATAATGAATGAAGAATCACAAATGACTAAATAAATGAATAAATACAAATATATGTGGCTAAATTTAAGGTACTTTGTGAGTATACAGAAATCTGGGGAATCAGAGAAGTTTCCAAGCAAAGGATGGTACTTAAGCTGTTTTGAAGAAAGAAAGAGATAGAACAGAAGAACAAGCTCAAGATCATATAGAACAACTAATGCAAATACACAGAGGTGGGAGATCAACATAGTGGGTGAGAAAACGAGAGAAGGCCCATTTAGTTGGCTCACAGAGTACAAGATACGAGAGAAGAAGCAATTAGTCCTGTGAAACTAGCAATGGCAAGGTTTTATCAGTTTTTTGAAAAGTAACCAGAGAAGTTTATATTTTATCCTAGAAGCAATAGGAAACCACTGTAAGTTGGTGAGTGGAGGAGACATATTGGAAAATCTATGCTTTGGAAGAAAAATGGCAAATGGATTCAAGAGACTTGAGGAAGATCCATTAGTATGCTATTATAATCATTGGTAAAGGCTTAAATGAAATTGAGAGCAATGTTGGGGAGAGAATTAAACATGAGAGTTATAATAATGGTATTAGCAGTAAGATTTTGGGATATGTGAGGAGAGAGACAGGGAGAAGTTGAGGATGGCATTAAGGTTATGAACCTGCAAGACCTAGATGATGATGCCTTTTTATAGCAACAGGAAAGTTTGGAAGAAAGAAGCATCTGAGGTCAAAGACTTAACATGGAGCATGTTAAGTTTCAGAGGTCTCCAGGACATCTCTGTCAGATTCATTAAGCTGATGGTTAAACCCAAGAGAGTTAAATGTATTGAGAGAGAACAAAAAAGAGAGAGAGAGAGAAAAGAGATTGGGAACATGACATGGACTGTGACCCAGATAAAGAGGTTAAAAAAGAGCAATAAGACAAGAATAAGAAAACAGTAGTGTCATGAAGATCCAGAGAGGAAAATGAATTTTGAAGAGGATGGTCATCAGTGTCGAGGGTAGCAAATAGATCAAGAAGGATGAGAACTGAGAAATAACTATCAAATTTAGCAATTAAGAGATCATTTGCTACTTTGGAGAGAGTGATTTCATTTGATTGATAAAGTCAGGAGCCAGATTTTAAAAGATCGAGGAGAGAGAGGGGAAAGGAAATAGATAAACCAAGAATAGATAGCTTTCTTGAGGAATTTGCTTGAAAAGGGAGGAGAGATGTGGGATGATCTCTTATGGGAATGGCAAGTAGTAGCAAAGGGTTTGGTTTTTAAGATATGGGAATGTTTGAAGACAATAGAGGAGAAGCTAGAAGAAAGACATAAGGAAACAGGTAGGAGGGGAAATGATTGAGGATGCAGTGTTCTGGAGAAAATAATAATGAAAATATTTGCTAGTATTATATAAGTCTTGCAAAGCACATTATGTATGTTATCACATTTGATCCTCACAATAACCCTTATGGTAAGAACTAGAATTATCCTCAATCTAGTAACTGAGGCTAAAAGATATTAAGGGATTTGCCCAGGATCACACAATAAATATCTGAGGCAGGATTTGCATGCGGGGCTTACTGCTTCCTCCCAATCCAACACTCTATTCTTTGAACCATTCAGCTGGGATAGAATCACATGCATGTAAATAGGGGTTGGCCTTGGTGATAAAAAGGGTGAAGTCTTTGTCAGAAACTGAGGAAAAAGATGAGAGATTATGTCAAAGAGAAAGAGAATGAAGAAAGGGATCGCACATTGATTGCAATTTTCTCAGTAAATTAAGAAGCCTGTTATTATTATCATTATAATTATTATTACTGGAAAACAAAATTTGCCTAGTTTAGTAGTAGTGGTGGTGGTAGTAGCAATAGTAGTAGTAGTAGTAGTAGTAGTAGTAGTAGTAGTAGTAGTAGTGATAATGATCATCATGATGATGTCTAATATTTCTATAGCACCAACTATGTGCCCGGAACTATACTAATTACTTTACAATTATATCCTCATTTGATCTTCATAATAACCCTGGAGGTAGCTGTTATTATTGCCTGCCTTTTACAGATAAGGAAACCGAGGCAGACAATAGTCAAGTGACTATTTCCTAGTGTCACATAACTAGTAAGTATCTGAGTCTGGAATCCAGATTTGAACTCAGTTCTTCCCAGTCCAACACTACCCATTGTGCTATCTATGCTGTTAAAGGACTGCCAGTGTATACTCCACTTTCTATAACTAGAAAAATCTATATTTAGTGCCCTGAAACAAGATCCTAGTCACCTTGCCTTAGTTAAATTCTGGACCTTCCCTCACACTCAAAAGTTTGCATTACTCCTATGTTCTGTCCATCTCTGATCATATCCATTTGGTCACTCTCCTCAAATCGTGTTTGTTCACTTGCACTCTATTAACTACCATTTTTCCCCTTACATTTGTTGCCTGACTTTGTTAACTCCTTAAAAATCTCTTTTCTCAAGAACATTTCCAAGGGTCACCCCAACCAAAAGTAGGTGGAAGGGAAGCAACTTCAATTTATTGAGGAGCAATGAAGTCTTTCCGGAGGGTAGACGGTGAAAATGGAGAGCTTTTCCCAGACCCTTTCATGAGCAGCGCACTCAGAGCAGCTATCTCAGAATTTCCTACTTGGATTTTTCACTCTCTAATGTCTCATCATCCAAAAAGAATCATATCAATACTGACACTCATGCCTCCTGCCCCTTCCCTTCTTCCCCATTAAAATGTAGGCCCGCTGAGGGCAGGGGCTGTCTTTTGTCGTTCTTTGTGCCTCCAGTTTTTAGCACAGTGGCTGACCCATAGTAGGCTCTTAATAAATGTTTATTGAATGCCTGAAAAGAACGTGGGTTTTCTCATCTGAAGAACTGGGTTCAAATTCAACCTTTGACACTTTTTAATGTGCATTGGGCAAATTAATTAAACTATCTGGGCCACAGATGCTCATCTGTAAAAAGAGAAGATAGTTAAACTTTTTCCACTTGCCACCCCTTTTCACCTGAGAAATTTTTAGGTGAGAAATGTTTACATGACCCCAACTATATGGGAATATAAAGTAAGTATACAAATCACACATTTACTGATAATAAATCATAATTTTACAAGTCCTCCATTCAGTTACCTGATCCCATATGGGATCAAGACCCATAGATTAAGTAGCTGGAACTAAACAATCCCTGCCATCTTTTCTAGCATCTGCAGCTTTTTCTTTTCAGTTGTGTTAATTCTTGGAGTAGAGATTGTCTACAAAAAACGGGGAATCAGTTTAATTTATGAAGGTATATTTTTATGTCCAGCACTTAAAAGATTATCTGGCATATATTAGGTTTTTAATAAAAGCTTGTGGAATTGAATTACATCGTTTTTATAAGTGAGAATGAGTGAATGATGTCTTTTTGTAATAAGTGAGCAATTAATGATTTTTAAAGTGTTCCCTTCTCCCAAATTCAGATGCTGCACCTGACTCATCATCAATAGGAAGACTCCATTATTTAATATTCTGTCTTGAGCAATGAGAATTATCCAGATCCCATTATCCTCACTCTCACCCTGAGCTTTTTTCTTAGATCATGACATTACTGGGAAGTCAGGCAGGTGCCATACCTTTGGAGCTAGAAGGGAACTTTGAGGCTCTCAAACACATTTCCATTTTATGGATGAGGAAACTGAGACACGAAATAATTGGGAGAATCTGGTAGTTTGTTAGCAAATGGAAAGAAGTTGGTTAAAAACTTGCATTTTGCAAAATCCAATTATAACTTGTGAAAACATCAGCTATTATTTTTTGACCCCAGGCTTGTTAGCTTCAATCCTTTTAGGCTATTTCTGGGTCCTGTTAATATTTCTATGAAAGTGAAGACAAATTCTTTAATTGGTGGTGGAGAGACAACAGACTCAGCAGGCTTACTGAAGAAAACCCCTTTGATGAGCTTGCTTTACAATGGGGTTCTTTGGGGGCAGAAAACGTCTGTTTTACTTGCTAATTAATTGGCAGCAAGAGTATTTGGATAAGAGCTATAAAGCCCTGAATACAGGTTTTAATGCCTCAAATCCCCTATTAAACACTGAATATTTTATGTGATAAATGCTTATTGCCATGGAGATGACTATGATATCATGATCTGTGGAAATGGATTCCACGGACTGGGAATCACTGTGTATTGATTCACAAGTTCTTAAGATGGCATCTCCCCTTCCAGCAGGATGGAATTAAGTATCAGGGGTGTGGAGGGATGCTACAAATCAATCCCCTCATATTACAGATGAGGAAACTGAGACCCAAAGAAGGGGAAGTGAGTTGAGGATCCCACAGGTAGCAAATGGGATTTCAACTCAAGTTCCATGACTCCAGATTTGACTATATTCTCAGTGACAAATTGACATTAATAGGCCATTTATAGGTGATTTTAAAAAAATTAAATTTAAAATGTAGAAAAGTGAATAATATAGTCTCCATCAATTAAATGGAGCAGGTAGGCAACACCTGCCAGGGAACTCTTTCTGAAATGTATAGATGATCAGAGATTGAAAAAAAAAAGTCTTCTCTCAGGTTTTTAACCCAGTGAATGTCTGTTAAAAGATTACTTTACCTCTGTTCACTACCTCCTCCCCTAAGACTGGCAGCTTTGGCACAGGCTGGAGCAGACTTAAGCTGGACAAACTCATTGTTGAATAGCAGAATATACCTGCAGGCCGGGTCACAACTTCCATGAATAATAATCAGTTATATGTCCATCACAAGTAAGGGACACCAAGCACTTTCCCTATCAGGTAAGTGGTGTCTGTATTGTTTGGTTGGGAAGGGTTGGGAGAAGTGGGAGTAGGGAGGATGGCAGGGAGCTAGTTTTGTGAATTTATCAGACTTGGGGACTTCCAATGAGGAAACTCCCCCTACAGCTACTCTTCAACTCAGGACTCCAGAGGACTAACAATAACACTGTAATCATATAACAGGTGAGGAAAGGCAGTGAAATACAGGGACTGGATCAGAGGATTTGGAGTGAAGGGATCTTAGTTCTAATCCTACCTATACTATTTGCAATTTCCACTCTTCTTTTCCTCCTGTGTAACTCTATGATTACAAGTTTCAGAATGTACATTGGTAGAAGGAATTTTCTCACTGGGAGTACCAATAAAATTGCAGGTCTAGCACCATAGTGTCCTTTCATCTTATTGCTTCCTAAAATACACAAGAAAATTATATACAGATTCACTCAAAACAGGAATAAAGTTGGGGAGATGATCTCTGAGGCCCTTTGTAGATCTTACTACTATGGTCCCAGCTTCTCATGGAATCCAATTAGCATTCATTAAGTACTTGCTATGTGCCATTCATTCATTGGACTACAAATTGTACTTGCAAAGGCAGAGTGCAAAAAATAGCTATCCCATGCTTCAAAAGCCCTCTGTCTTTATCTCTTCTGCCTCTCTGAATTTCTTTTTGCCTCCATAGTTCAGCTCAATTCTACTACATGAAAGTTTTTTCTGATCTCTTCAGATGCTTTCCCACTACCTTATATAGGGTATCCTAAAAGTCAGAGAAGCCATCAAAGTTTAAACTTGCACTAATTTTGGGGGGACATTATTTATTTTTTAATTTGTTTATATGTATACATTTTGTTTTCTCTAATAGCATTTAACATTCTTGAGGTCCGAGACTGTTTTGCTTTTGTTATTATACCCTTAGCTTATAACTGTCCTGCTAATCACTAATTTATAACTACAGTTACAGCCAGTTAGAAGTTGTCATAAACATCACAACATGAAGTAGTTTATTGAAATACACCTTCCATATGTCCACAATTTCAGGTCCCTGTTTTCTTACAATAGTCATATTTTTTTTTTCTGGTGAAGAAACTCAACTTGTTATCAATCACATCCACCAATGGACCAGATGCACCTCTGAATGTCTTGCACTTACAAGTTCACCTCCCAGTCTGACAGCATCCATTGTTAGACTGGTATTCAATCACCTCTAAAGGAAAGGGAATCACAAAGCAAGAAAGGCAGCTAAAGTCCCAAATACAAGCTCATCTGGTGGTTGAGTTAATGGTCCTTGTGGAAAGTATCCATGGAAGAGGAGGAAAAAGACATGGATCCCGAGAAGTTATTAGGGTATAGTCACCTCCATCAAAGAGGTCACTGAATCACTCATTAGTTCTTAGTGCTCTTTTGGAGCTCCATTGCCCAATGGAGAAGGAGGAATATAGGATCATTCCAAAACTCACAGAAGTGCTCATTCTCACATGACTGACAGGAAAGAGCCAAGAGTTCTTGATATCATGGGCACATTAATCTAATCCAGGACTGCTTGAACTTTTCTCACTTGTGACTCCTTTTTTCTCCAATAAATTTTTATGTAAATCCTGGGTTTATAGGCATATAAAATATGCATACAAATCAACCATTTACTGAAAATTAATCATATTTTCATGATCCCCACATTCATTTACATGACCCAAAGTTTAGCTTTGAGCTAGTTCACCTTGTCAATTGGGACTAGGAAAGGTAACATTATGAATGTTTGTTCAAATCTCAGTTTCACTACTTTTTTCTGGAAGAAGGAGCAATACAGATATTAAATTATATCTCTGAAGGTAATTTAAATTAATAATAATCTGAAGAAAAACTTAGCAGGTGGATCTACCTTCCAAACAAATTACAGATACTATGAATAATTCAGACAGTTGACAGGTATGACTGTCACCTCTTGGTACTTTGTCAATGAAGAGTTACCAAGAAAGACTTGCCTCCTTATGATCCAGAGAAATGTCTGAATATAAGGTATGAGAAATTTTGAAATTAAATATCCCTAGTTCTTATAGAAGGTGTCTTTGGTCAATCAAGAATGGGTTGGAGGAGGCAAGATACATTGACTGGTAAATAAATAATGGACATTAACAATGTTATTCAGAATTAGTGCATGTGAACTTCTGATAACTGCTATCTCTTCCAGATATTTAATGGCTTACTTGAATTTTAAAAGAAACAGAAGAGATTATTAAAAGGGAAGGTGTAAGGAAAAGTGGGCAAGATCCTAGGGAAGCTTTATTCCCAGATGTCAATTTGCCCTTGATGCATTAGCTCTCCTCTGACTCTTCAGCAAAAGTGCTCTAATGATTTTCCATTTATTCTCAAAACCAGTTTTCTTTACTCATTATGGTGCATGGCATAAAGATAATGGGAATACATTTCTATTTTTGGCAAGCATAACAGATTTGGACCATCTCTCTCATCACTAACCTCCAACCTGAATAGAACGAGCCAAGCCTTCTATCATCCAGGACTGAGATGGCATCCTTATTAATGTGCAGATAATGATCTCCTTTGGATGTGAAATACTGTTTTGAGAGAGGTGTTTTTTTTTTCCTTTTTATGAAACATCCTCTAAAACTGGATGTCTCTTCATGAACTGAAACAGTACATTTGCATCCTAGATAAAGAGATTGAAATGTGGGTCATTTAAAAAAATGTAATGGAACCCAAATTAATTGGTGCTACTGAAAAGCTTGTTTTAATTTGATGGTGCTTTGTCCTTCCTTCTAGGCAGAGAAGGGCATGATTATGTCCAGTAGAAAAAAATACACCCCCAGAGAGAACCAATGCTCATAAACTAAGTAACAAAAGAATAAAGCCACGCTATAATATTTAGTTGGAATGAACAAATATGGAAAGAAAGGAACAACCCAGCTCCCATCTATATAGCCTCCAACTAGGGTACTGATGAAATGAACACAGCTTTTACTGGTTCAACCAAAATTGTCTTTTGGGATTAGCTTCCCTTCAGGTTCTCACAGGTTAACTCAACAAGCATTTATTGAAGAAATGAAGAACTAGATGAACAAATGAATGGATTGTGTTTTGTTATATTAATTTGATTCAATTCAACAAGCTATTTCAATTCAACAAAATAAGCATTTTTAAACACAATAAACAAGGCACCCTATTGAATGCAGAGGATAGATAAATATATATTTTATTTCATGTGTTTTTCTAACAATGGAAATTGCCATCTATGTACATTTCCTCATTCTGTCAACATTTGACCATGATATCACATAGTATCTGTAAATTGTCTAGGCAATTTGTAGCCTTTAACTCCACAAAGATATTCAATAATTATTGAATCATTTTTAGTCATGTCAAGTCTTCATGACCTTATTTGGGGTTTTCTTGACAAAGATACTGGAGTGACTGGCAATATCCTTCTCATTTTACAGATGAAGAGATTAAGATAGAAATGTTGAAGTGACTTGATCAGGTCACACAGCTGGTAAGCTACTTAGGAAGATTCTCAGGTCAGATCAGAATATAAAGGGGGTAGGGATGGAATACATCCTCATCCTTTTAGGAACATACATTCTACTGAGGCACATGAGCTACCTGCAGAGGTTGAGAGTGCTACCTCTTTGGAAGTCTTCAAGTAAAGGTTAGAGGGATTTATTGGGTCTTTAAAAGGGGCTCTTCTAATTCAAGCCACTCTCCAATTGATAAATGGTCAAAGGATATGAACAGACAATTGTCAGATGATAAAATCAAAACTATTTCTAGTCATATGAAAAGGTGCTCCAAATCACTATTGATCAGAGAAATGCAAATTAGTACAACTCTGAGGTACCATTACACACCTGTCAGATTGGCTAAAATGACAGGAAAAGATAATGACAAATGTTGGAGGGGATGTGGGAAAACTGGGACACTGATACATTGTTGGTGGAATTGTGAACGGATCCAACCATTCTGGAGAGCAATTTGGAACTATGCTCAAAAAGTTATCAAACTGTGCATACCCTTTGACCCAGCAGTGTTTCTATTGGGCTTATATCTCAAAGAGATCTTGAAGGAAGGAAAGGGCCCCACATGTGCAAGAATGTTTGTGGCAGCCCTTTTTGTAGTGGCTAGAAACTGGAAACTGGAAATTGATGGATGCCCATCAATTGGAGAATGGCTGAATAAATTATGGCATATGAATGTTATGGAATATTATTGTTCTGTGAGAAGCAACCAGCAGGATGATTTCAGAGAGGTCTGGGGAGACTTGCATGAACTGATGCTGAGGGAAACGAGCAGAATCAGGAAATCATTATATATGGCAACGAGAAGACTATATGATGATCAGTTGTGATGGACATGGCTCTCTTCAACAATGATGTGATTCAAACCAGTTCCTATTGTTCAGCAATGAAGATAGTCATATACGTCCAGAGATGCCTGAGGGAACTGAGTGTGGACCATAACACAGCATTTTAACACTTTCTGTGAATATTTCCTTGCATTTTGTTTTCCTTCTTAGGTTGTTTTTTGTTTTTTTTTTCTATCTTTCTAGATCTGATGTTTCTTGTGCAGTAAGATAACTATATAGATATGTATATATATATTGGATTTGTCATATAATTTAACATATTTAGCATGTATTAGATTACCTGTCATCTAGGGGTGATGGGGTGGGAAGGAGGGGAAAAGCTTGGAACAAAAAAAAGTTTTGCAAAGGCCAATGTAGAAAAATCACTCATGTTTTGTAAATAAAAAGCTTTTAATAAAAAAAAAAATAAAATAAAAGGGGCTCTTCCTTTGGAAAGTTTTGAGTAATGTGGCCTCTGAGATCCTTGCCAAATCTGAGATTTTATGTCAAATCTTCCTCCAAATGCTGAACTAATGACTCAGCTCCACTCCCATTGGTGGGCCAGATCCTCAGAAGACAGCTAACCCACTTACCTTAGGGATCTAAAGATAATTACAAGGCTCTAGAGTTTTCTAGTACCCTTATAAAGCCTTCACTTATAAGCTTTTCACTGATGATTATTCTTTATTAACTTTTAGAAATGGTGTTTTACTCACTAAATAAGTACAGAGAGGACAGGTACAAAAACAGTCCCCCCAAAAAATTGGGGTGCATCATGCTACAAATGCATGCTCTTGTATGACTGGTGAACAGAGTACAATGAAAGCAAAACACATAGGTTAAAAAAAACGTGTAACTAAAGGATAAACTAATTTCTGGTCATGTACAGTTAGATGTCTATCCCATTCCAGTTAATTGTGGAAGTTCCATATGACTAGTTCAAATTCATCCATCCATCATCAAACAAGAATGTAAACTAGGTGTAAGTAAGGCCTTAATTAATATGACATTGGATAAAGATGAATGGTACCATTCAGGAAATGACTTATTATTGGCTAAAAACATCAGAGGCAGCACTGAGTCTACACAGCAGGTCAGTATTGATGTCCACCTGTCCAGTTTCAAGCATTTCCCAGATCTGGCAATTGAGGTAATTTTGACATTCTTCCATCCCTCAGTGACTCCTATCCTTTTATATGAAATATTCTCCAAGAAATGTAATGAAAAAAGAGAAAATGATGGAATTAAGCAAAAAATCCAGACAAAATGTTTCAGAGAATCCAAGGAAGAATGGCTGGATGTGAAGCGGGAACATAGATGTGAAAAAGAGAGATGAAGACAAAGGAGTGAAGAAGGGGTGGGGTAGAAACTGAAAGAAATGCATGGATGTGGGCTATGACATGTTGAGTTTGGGGAACAGCTGGTAAGCTAGTTTGTCTAATAGATATAGAACATGGAAAAACTGAAAAAGAAGCTTGAAAGATTGGTGGAGACCAGAAGCCATATTTTTTTTTTAATTTGGCATATTTTTTATTTGGAAAACAAAATGCAGGGAAATATTCACAGAAAGCGTTAAAATGCTGTGTTGTGGTCCACACTCAATTCCCTCATTTTACTTGTTGCATATATACAAGTCCTGGAACATAGTGGTGTTTGAAGATCTAAAATTGAATTATTCCCAAAAGGAAACAGAGAGACATGTAGTGCCTAAGAGAGAGTGCAATTTGTAATGAAGGAAAAACTCTAAAATATAGGAGGAACAACATGGCAGAAATGTAGGATAGGAAAAAGAGAGAGGGCTGGATCTTGTGTTATCCTCTCAGTGTCTGGAAAACTAAAGGAAAGTTTCCAGACTCCGTCATGTTGAAATATGTTTTGTGGGGAACTTACGGGAACTTATAGGCAAAAATCATACAAGATGGGCAGGATGTGATCTCCTTCATTGAAAGGAAATCCAAATGGAATAAATTACTGCTCTGTTTGAGTAGGAGTTCTTTTACTATAGAAACCACAGAAAATATGTGTAGACAAAGAATCATAGACATATAAGAACATAGACATAGAACTGGTTAGAGGCTACTGAGTCCAACCACCCCATTTTACAGATGAGGAAACTGAGACTCAGAGAGTTTAAGTGATTTGGCCTAGGTCACAGAACTAGCAAATATCTGAATTTATGGGATTTAAACTGAAATCTTTCCTGACTTCATGTATGATTCATAAGACATATCACCATCAATTCAGAAAAAAAGTACCAAATGATTCTTGTACCAGCTTTGACACAAGGGAACTGTGAACTCACAAGTCACTTGTCTGGGTTTCAAAATATGAGAGCATTTGTTAAGTAGGATGAACTCAGAAGTCTCTTCTAACTCTAGAATATTTTTATTCTAGACTTAGTTCTTCTCAGCAATACAGTGATCCAAGATAATCCCAAAAGACTTAAATTGAAAAAAAAAAAGACGTGATTGAAAATGTCATTTGCATCCAGAGAAAGAACTATGGAGTCTAAATGCAGATCAAAGCATACTATTTTTCCCTTTTTAAATTTCTTTTTTGAGTTTTTCTATCTCATGTTTTTTTTGTTCTGATTTTTCTTTCCCAACAAGACTAATATGAAAATATGTTTAATGTGATTGTATATGTATAGTCTCTATTCCTTGGGGAGGGAAGAGGGAAGGGAGAAAGTCCAGAATTTAAACTTTACAGAAATGAAAGTGGAAAACTATCTTTACATGTAGCTAAAAAATACTATTAGGTAAAAAAATATTCTTATTCTATGTAATTTAGCTGACCTAATTCTTCATGGAAAAATCTATTTTAAGATATTAGGGTGATTCTTTAAAAATTTAAGCACAAAAGGGGGGCAAGTGAACCACTCAGAATTCATTACAGCTCCTTTGCCATTTCCCATTTAACCACAGTCTTTTCTAAAATGAGGGATTGATTTGCCTTGCTGCATATAGATTTATTGATTGATTTGATGATTCCGATTTCCTTTTCAGCTCTATATTTATATAATCATGAGACTAAAAGATCTTGGAAGATTTAGTCAGAGAGGTCAGGCCCCAAACAGTCGTTCACAAATCCCCTTCTCATTCACCTCTTTGTGTTTGTTGCATCTCCTTCAATTGATTTCTTATTGCATGGGACAAAATACTGGGGAAGACTGTAGCCTCTTACAATGTGGTCAGGGATCACATGGATCTCAAGCCCTGCCAGACTGTGTTGATCTTGGGAGAGGGGTATCAATGGATCACCAGCTCAGAAGTACTAAGTCTTCAGTGTAGAGTGAAAGAAAATTCTAACTTCACGTTCCATGATGGGAGCCTTGAAAGTATAAAATATATTGAGAATTTACAGAGTCTCAGTGGCTATCTGTCCATGTCTATCGATTTCTCTCTCTCTCTCTCTCTTCTCTCTCTCTCTCTCTCTCTCTCTCTATATATATATATATATATATATATATGTATATATATGTGTGTGTGTATATGTATGTGTGTGTACGTGTGTGTGTGCGTGTGTACATAGAGACAGATAGATTGATAGATATGTAGATATACATAAAAATCTTCATAACATACCCAACAAGTGGTCACATAGTCTCTTCTGGAAGGCCTCCAGACAAAAAGACATTTACTGGCTCTCAAGGCAGTCTACTCTACTCAGCCAACAAATGGATTTTCCTTAGGCGTAGATCTGGTTCTATCACACTCCATTCACTAAATTCTAGTGGCTTGCTTTTAGCCCCAGGATCAAATACAAAGTTCTCTACTTGATTTTTAAAGTCCTTCATCATTTGTTCCCTTCTACCTTTCCAGGCTTCTTACTCCTTCCCACACACACTCAAAGATCCAATGATATTTGTTTCTTGCATCTTCCCAGCATCCTCCATCCCCTGACTCCAGGTACTTCCCCTTGTTGTGCCCCATGCCTGAAATTCTCTTCCTCCTCATCTCTGCCTCCTGGCTCCTTAAAGTCCCAGCTATATACCCATCTTCTCCACCAAGTGCTCATAGTTCTAGACCTCTTTAATGCTAGAACCTTCCATCTGGGATCCTCAATCTGTCCTTCCTACACCTCAGTTGTATGTCCTAATTTGCATGTCCTCTTCCTGTTAGATTATGATCTTGAGAGCAGGGACTGGCCGGCCTATCTTTCAATCTCCAATACTCAGAATATTGGCTGGCTCACAGGCAATAATGCTTGTTGATTGATCGGCTCCCATTGGGACAGTTCTAATTTCTAGGAGATTTTTGTGGGGATTTTCTCCCTGATGTCAAGCTTGAATTGGCCTCTTGCATTATTTACATCCTGTCTGGAACTAGTAACATAAAGGCTGATTCCTCTTCCATATGACACCCATCAGATACTTGGAGAATGCTATCATGTACCCCAGAATTGACTTTTCTCCCAATTATAGGCCCAGGTCTTTCAACTATCTTCAGATCCTTTCCCACTCTGGCTATCTCCCTCTGGACACTCCAGCTGATCAATATCCTTCTTAATTGGTATAGTCCACAATTGCCCAGCTGGGACCTGGAAAGATCTCAGCAAAGGGGGAGAAGGAGCCAATATCCAAATGTTATGGATGAGGAAACTGAGGTCCAAGAGGTAAAATGATTTGTTCAAGATCCCCCAGGGTTCCAATTCAAAGTCAGATTCTCTGACCCCAAGTATGATGCTCTTCCCAATCTTTTCTTATTTTTCCCATGGAGACTTGAAGCCTGGGGTGCTTCCACCGTGATAGCCCACATTCTATTTTCTGGACTTTTCCCTTACCTTCAAACTTCATCTACCACCTTGAAAGTCTTTACTTTAGTAGCCATCCATTAAGTTTACAAATTCCCTCACTGGAAGCTATAATAGAAAGCACCAGCAATGCCAGGTGGACTGCAAATCAAAAATAGTGCCCTCTTCTGGCTAGGGATTGTAGATAGAATTTTCTACTCTTCTTAACCCCTTGCAAAGCAGTTTTTTTCCCCTTTCCCCTTTCTCTAGGGAGATGCCTAAAATTATCATCCTGCTGCTGATGAGTTTGAATAGAAATTTCCACCTGAAACAGATTTCTTTCTCCTTTCAGATGATAACTACATATTGAATCTCTTTTTTTCTTTGGGCAAAGTACCAAAAGGTCTTAGGAAATGAGCATGTTCTGTCCCTGAAGATAAAAGCTTTGTTTTTCTATAGTTTCTTTCATAGTCTATCTTATTTTGAGGTAAATCACAATTTTGTTCATGTGCATTGGGAGATGGGGAAGAAGGAAGAAGAGGAGGAGGAGTCATATTTTTTTCTGGCCAGAGCTGTTCTATCTTTCCTTGTCTTCTTATGATTATAATTATATTAAATCCATTATTTTTCTATTATAACAAAATATTCTAGAGTCTAAATAAAACAAGACAATTATCTTGTTCATTCTTAGCTCCCAGGTCATACAAAACTAAGTAACAAGCTGTATTTGATGCAAGATCTTTAGTTTGTTAGCCCCTACTCTAGACTGAATGTCCCAACCCATATAATGATATTAGGGACTGATGGGACAGTTGGTTGGATCTCCTCTCAGGATTTTAGGAATCTCATCTTGATAAGCAATAGAGTTCTTCAAATGCTATTGACTGAGAATCCCCCCCCAAATATCACTGTTCATGCCAGTAATATCTCCCCAGTATCAATAAACAATTTATATCAATTAACTTTGACAAAAGGCAGGTAGGTAGTTAACTGTGTAATTCTAAGCACTTTACCCTGTTTGACTCAGTTTCCTTATTTGTAAAACGAGCTAGAAAAGGAAATAGAAAACTACTCAAGTATCTTTGCCAAGAAAAGCCCAAAGGGGTCACAAAGAGTTGGATATGACTGAAAAACAAGTGAAGAAAGCTTTGAGAAAGGCAATATTTACTGAAAAGTTAGAGCAAGAACCAAAATCCAAAAGCATGACTCTGAGCTATTGCACACCTTCCACTCCCATGTCTGTCTCTAAGGAGAATTGGCTCAAACCAAAAACAACATCTGTGAATGTCCACCCCACCATTTCATTTCCAGCTTAGTTGCCGGACAAGTCACTCCCTTGTTAAAGGACAGGGAATCTTAGTCAAGTTATTACTGGAGAACTGGATTGTGTATTCCTCATTGACTCAACTGCCATCAAACTCTGCAATGGACTCTCATTTCTGGCACACAAAACTTAGAGGATGTCTTCTCTCTTTCTGTCACCAGGAAAGAAAGAGCTTGATTTGCCCCAGAATCCTTCTGCATGCAGCTCTTGAAGCCCACGTGCTCATGTATTTCCAGAGGAAGCTTGGGAAACCTTCCAGAAGTAAGTGTACCCTCTCCATGTGTTGGCCACAGCTTGCACATGCTCCAAGGACTGAGTCCTCAATAGCCAGTCCCTCATTTCAGTAGCAACAGCAAGCTTGGAAAGAGAATTCTCTTACTGCAAAGAAATATTCCCCAACTGGAAAGAATCATATGTGGAAATTATACAACATTGTTAGAGTAATTTCCAAGTTTTCTGCTAGTTCTTTCTTCTCCCCACTCTATCTATTGGAGTAATAACCCCTTATGATTGTTCATTTTTAACATGCTGTATGAAATAGGAAAAAACACAAATTATAACATAACTATATTTATACATAATCTCTTTTAATTTTGTATATCAAATATTAACTGCTTTATGCTTATTGAGTTCCCAATAAAATGGATGTATAAAATAAAGAAGACCTCCAGAGGAGGGAGATGATCTTTCTTCAAGTATCTGAAGGTCCAACACATACAAGAGGGAGTAGACTTTTTCTCCTTGACTCCAGAGGCTAGAAATAGTTACAATAAATGGAATTTTAGAGATTTAGGTTATAGATTGATGGAAAGGAAACATTTCCTCCCAATAAATCATTTCTAACAATAAAGTGAGTTGACTTGGGATATAGTTTTTTTTGTTTGTTTTTTTTTTTCTCACTGGACGTTATCAAGTTCAGCTTGAATGACCACTTGTAGAAGAAATGCCTGATCAGCAATGAGTGCAATTCAATTCAACAAATACATAAACAACTTGTGTCCAAGGCATTGTTCTTTGTATTGAAGGAATAAAAAGAAAAAAAATTATCCTGTCCTTAAGTAGTTTATCTCTCACCAAGAGGACATACTATGTATATGAAGCAGGGTATAATGAAGGGATCCTTAGATATAGAGTCAGAGAGAGGGCCTGGGTTCAAATTCTGTTACCCAGTAATTGTGATTAAGAATCAGTTACTTAATCTTTCTTAGCCTCATTTTCCCCATCAATAAAATGAGAAAATTGGATGAGGCCTTCAAGGCCTTTCCAGCTTTAGTCCTGTGACCAGAATTATATAATCCCAATTATACATCAATACCCTAATCATCCATGATGAGTAATGAAAGGCCAATGGGTCAAAGTACATATGGAAGGCTGACCTTGCTGACCAAGCCTTCCTCAGGATCAGGGAAAAGATCTCCCAAAGGTTTTTACCATATTCTAGTGCCAACCACACATTCCAGGATAATCAGGACACTCTGTGTGATTCTGGCCAAGTTTTCTTAGCTCTCAGTTTTTCAGGCAACAGTCAGTGAGTTGATAAACATATCAATCAGGAGATCTTCTGTGTGCTAAGGGCTGTGTACTGTGCCAAGTATTAGTGGCAGAAAAGGTACTTATTTGCACTGAGAGAGAGAATTGGCAAATCTGGGAGTTCCCCATATCAGTGAAATCAAAGATGAGTCAAAAAAAGAATGACAAATGACATCAACCAACAGTAAGTGAAGAATCCTTTGATCTCAGAATACTCACACAGAAACATAGACTATAAACACCGACAAACTTAATACTATTTTTGAACCACCCATAAAACTAATTGAAAGAGGTGTTTTTCCTTCTAGAACCTAATGAGTTCTTCATCCCCACCAAGACCAATTTCAGCAGTAATGTCAAAATGGTTTTCAGGGTACCAGGAAGAAACTGCCACCCAGCTGGCATTTGGTTTTCTAAGATGAAATGCAGCTGGCATTAGGGTCTGGGGAGATGAAACAGAGTCAGAAGGCTTCGTCTCTGCCCCTGATGGGCAACCCTCTCCAGAAACAGCTAAAGCCATCAGTCTGTCAGCTTGCTCTGCCTTTCCTCTGCTGTTGAAGTGAAACAGATGGCTTTAATGAGAAAGAAGAGGAAGAGGAAGCCAGTTGCTCATCCTTTCCGAGGCAGCCACTCATTACTGCTTCCTGTGCTGTGTTCTTTCTACATCTGTCTCTTTGGATTTTTGGCTGAGATGTTCCAGGATTAAGTTCTTGACATGATAAGCCTTGGTTGACCCTGAGAGATCTTTCAATTCTACCTATATGTGAAATGACGCAAAGAAGAGACAAGGGAAAGGGAGAGCCTAAAGAAAGAGACACAGAGAGAAAAAAACAAAGATGGGGAGGAAGGGAAAAACAGATAAAGAGAGGGGGCAGGAGGGAGAGACAGACAGAGAGAGAGGGAGGAAATGAGGGGGAGAGAGTCAGAGACTCATATAGACATGGACAGAGAGACAGAGTGAGAGAAACAGAGAAAGAGCCCGAAAAGACAGAGACAGAGACAGACAGAGACACAGAGAGAAAAAACAGAGATGGAGAGAAAGGGAAAAAACAGAGAAAGAGAGGGGGCAGGAGGAAGAGACAGAGAGAGGGGGAGGAAATGAGGAAGAGAGAGTCAGAGACTCATATAGACATGGACAGAAAGACAAAGTGAGAGAAACAAAGAAAGAGCTAGAAAAGAGGGAAGGAGAGAGAGAGAGAGACAGAGACAGAAAGAGAAAGACAGTAAGAGAGGAAGAGAGATGGCAAGAAAAGGAAAGAGAAATAAAGGCAAAGACAAAGTGATAGAGGGACAGAAATGCAGAGAGACAAGGAGAGACAGAGATAGATACAGACAAGATAGAGACAGAGAGACAAAGTTAGAAGGAACAAGATAGAAAGGGAAAGAGGGAACTGGTGTCATGGTTTCAGGAAGGTCTGATGTTTAAGCTCAACTCCGCCACTTCCCAGTTGTGTGACCATAACTCAGCATTTAGCCTCCCTGGTTCTCAGTTTTCTCATCCATATGAGGATGTTTATGGTGTTTCCCATTCAGGGATACTTATAGGATGAGACAAAACAACATGCAAACCCTTGGCTATCTATAAAGCACTCTACCAAGACAGGCTGTAGTTTAAGATCATCCTTTTCAAAACGGAAAAGCCCCTTAGAAATCATCTGGTTCAATCCCCCAAATTCAATTGATAAAATTAAGAGTTATTAAAATTTGCCTAAAGCTTTTATTCTCAATTTCCCTTGTGGCCACTACCAACAACTTTAAGAACATGTGCAATGCACCAAACACTTCCCCATACGCACTGGTTCTATGAGCATTTCATAGACTTTTATCCTCAAAGGGCTTACAATGAGTTTGAGATATGGAACATTTTACATAAAAGCGTCAGAACCATAGAATTATTTGAGTTGGAAAGACCTCAGAGACCATCTAGTTCAAGCTAAAGTTGGTAGTGATTGTTTGCTATGTTTACTGTTCCTGCTGTTGTGTCATCTTTCAATCGTGTCTGATTCTTCATGACCAGATATGGCATTTTCTTGGCAGAGATACTGAAGGGATTTGCCATTTCCTTCTCCTTGTCATTTTACAGATGAAGTAAACAGGGTCACGTGGCTAGGATGTATCTGAGGCCAGATTTTAACTTGGGTTGCTCTATCACCTGTGTCATCTATCTGTCTTAAATTATTAATTTGTTAATAATTCATGCTGCTATCTTAATAAGCTATTCCATTTCATAAAAAATATTTACTTCATTATATGCTAATGTTCCAAAACTGAATAATAATAGGAAAAAGTCAAATCAGTTGACCCATTACAGTTGCTCAAGGCACTACTTTCTGTCTATCTGTGGCTAATTACCTAATGCTGATGTAGCTCTGACAGGCTATTAACCAACCTTTGGGGGAGAGGAATTAGTCCTTTCAAATTTGCAAATTCAAAAATACATCATATCATATCATCAGATTGCTCTGTTAGAATATTGGGTTTATTTAGTTGCCCAGGTTGAAAGAAAATGTCCAGAGGCAAAAACACACATAACATATCCTAGAGATGATTCAAATTTTTTGCAAACTCAGATCACAGGTAGTGAGGAGGATTCTGTCCATCTCTATGCATTTGGGCTATCTCTAGATCCTTCCTTCTGCCTCCTCTTTGGCCACATCCAATCCCTGAAAGACTATTACCATGAAGAAAGTTTCATCAAACTTCACTATTGTCCATTATAATGCAGTATGTAAGCTCCCTCAGGGCAATAATTAAAGTTTATAATTATATTTTACTTCCTGCCAAAAGAGAAAGAAGACTAAGCCATAGTCTCCTTCATTGGTAGGATGTAGCTCAAAAAATCCTCCCCGGTTAGGATGGTCATTTTCCCTTCCTAACTTCATGATCTTTCAGTAGTTGCAAAAAAACAAATTGAGGAAACTTTTCAGAGATTTTCCTGATGGTATGATGATATACTTGGAAAATCCCAAAATTTCCACCAAAAAATTAGTTGAAACAAGTAATGATTATAGCAAACTGGCAAGACGCGAAGTTAATTCTCATTTCATCAACATACCCATGTGACACAAAGACCATAGAAGAAGAAATAATAAGAGACATTCCTTTTTAAATAACTCTAGATAGTATAAAATACCTTAGAGTATATCTGAGTCAAAACCAATCCAGTAAACAAAATTATTTTTAAAAATTATACAAATAAAAGATTCAAATAATTGGAGATATATTCATTGTTCATAGACAGGATTGATATAGGAAAGATGGTAATTTTACTGAAATTAATTCATATATTCAATGGCATCCCAATTAATTACCAATTTTTTTCTGAATTAGAAAAAAATAACAAAATTCACTTGGAAGAACAAAAAGTCAAGAATATCAAATATTAATATTAAGTTTAAAATGCAAAGGAAAGAGATTAAACAATTTCAGATCTTAAACTATATTATGAGGCAGTAATTCTCAAAATGATCTGCTACTGGCTAAGAAATAGAAAGGTAGATATTCAGTGAATGAGTGTGTACATACAATTTATGGCAGCAAATAAAGAAATCTGTTTGACAAGTGTAAAGACTTAAGACTTTGGGATAAATTCATTAATTTGGTAAAATACTGTTGGAAAAAACTGGGAAAGAGTCTGGCAAAAATTGGGCATACCCACCATGTATCCAGGATTTTTAGAACTCCTTGGGCATGCTTAAGTTGCTCGAGTTGAAAGAAAATGTCCAGAGGCAAAAACACTCACGACATATTCCAGAGATGATTCAATTTTTTTTTGCATATGATTACAACTCACTACCTGCGAGGTCTGTGGGCTAGATTTCTTCTGACACTCTACAGAAGTAGCCCTAATCTCTAAGACGTCCTTTCTTGTACATGTCTAACTGGCTCAGCCTTATTATAAAGTCAGACGACCTTTGTAAAGTCAGTATTCTTAGCATTATGCCATGTATGGTGCTATTTTAATAAAGAAATCTATTTTTAAATAGAAAAATTATGAACTTGACTATATGTTAATGTCATCAATTTCAGTTAGCCAAAGCTAGGGAAAGCTTAGTCACTTGTCCTGTGCTTCCATAACTTAAGTATTTTCTCTGTCCTTTTGTCGGAGGGAGGAGGGAGAAAAAAAAAGGAAGGAAGAAAAGGAGGAGAATCTGCATCCTATTGTCTCCAAAATAACCTCTCATTTAATCCAATAAACATTTGTGTGAGTTTGGTTGTTTCAATTATATCTGATTCTCTGTGACCCCTCTTGGGACTTTGTTGACAGAGATACTAAAGTGGTTTGCCATCTCCTTTCTCCAGTTTATTTTATAGAGGAGGAAATGAATTGTCCAGAATAGTATCTAAGGGAGGATTTGAACTCAGGTCTTTCTGATTCCTAACTAATGCTCTATCCACTCTATCACCTACCTGCCCTCCAAATAAACATTTATTAAGCACTTACTATATACCAAGTCCAGTGGTAAGGATTTAATTAATTAAAAAAAAAAAAAAACAAGACAATACCTTCCTTCAAGGATCTTACAGTCTAAGGGGGGCAGAGAAAAAGAACACATCAAAGGAAGTAGGAAAGCAAGTTGGGAGGGAAGAGACCAAACTGGTACTTGGTACAGAGCATTTTATTTCATGAAACTGAAAGCGGACAGAGCAGTAGCTACAGAGTGGAATGAGCTGAAATTACAGTTTCTGCCCTCTATAAATGAAGGCACTGGGAGAAATTTAGAACTCTGCCCTCTAGCTCTCCAATCAGAAAGGAGAGGAGGCTGATGGAGGAGGTATCAATCAGAGCATGAGTTAGTGGTTTAGTGGTGAGATTAGGAGAGATGAGCTTAATCTGGGAGGGGTATTATCTTCTGTTGTATTGAAACAAGCACATGGAGGCACTTAAAAGCATTCACTGATTTGTGAGTGAAGAAATCAAGGTGGAAAGAACCATATGACAATGATTACAACAACAAAAATAAAACACCACCAAAATACAATGAAAATACAAAAACAATAAGGCACAACACTGATGCCAAATGACTGAAGTTTAAATCCACTTCCCTCTTTCTTTCTTCCCTATGTATAAATGCAAAAACAGAAAATGACCATGAACTATATAGCAGCTGCAATCTCAGGTAGATGATTTTGTTTGTCTGTTGTTAGAGAGTACCTTTGTGAGTAGAGGTGGTGCTTATTGGGAAATGGGTAATTTGTCTAAATAATAAGTATCTTTGAAAATATATTTTTGAATGTTTGTTGAATTTTATTGATGCATAAATGGAAAATAAGGTAATAAAATCCTTTCTACCTCCAAGGCTTTGTGGTTGTTCTTATTGTTTGTTGTTGTTCTTGTTGTTTGTTGTTGTTTTTAAATATGTGGCAGGGAAGAAGTGAATAATAAGTTTACTAATTAGGATTCTGTGTTTATTTCTATCAAGACTCAACCTTGATTGTTTTTTTTTAACTAATTTGTCTTACTGAAATATGTTCATACACATTAGTGGGAGTTTGGGAGTTAGTTTGGTATAGTGGAAAGAGAGCTGGGTTTGGATTCAGAATTCTAGGTTTTTGAAACCTCTTCCTAACATGCACTAGCTGAGTGATCTTGGGCAAGCAGCTTGATTTCTCTCAATTTCCTCATCTGAGACTGAAGGTAATAATAATTCAATGATGGTTGTGAGGAAAGCATGGTGTCAACCAGAAAACTATATTAATTAGAAAATCATATGTCTAAAGTTGAGAGGGTTCTCTGAACCTATCTAGTCCAATGCTATTATTTGAAGTATGAAGAAACTGAGATGCACAGGTTTTGTCCACAGTGATTTGCCTAAAAACATAAAAACATTAAGAATGAAAAATTCAAACTCAAATCCTGATTCCAAATTTAGTATTCACTCTAGCACATCTTCCTTAAATATGAGTTATTATTTTTTTAGTTGATAATATATTCCAACCCCCAGTTCATTCATCTTGGAAATGGTTAAAAAGTTGCTCCCTTGCCTATGAATGGGTGATCTGGATGACTGTTCTTCCGACTCAGTTGGCTCAGAGATAGCCAAGAGAAGTAAGCACTGGGGCAGGATTGAACAAGGTTTGTTCATATTCCTATTGCTTCATATAAAGGGAATAAATATATATCAAGAAAGGTAGAAAGGGATAGAAGTTTAACTTGTCTGTGAGGATCATTGACCCTGGGGATATGCCTCTGGGGTCTATTCCTGTGTCAGCTGTTCCTCCTGCCTCTCTTTCCCCTCCTCACCAAATGATTCATGACTAGGGACAAGGAAGAGGAACCTCCTTCATGACAACTTCTCTCTGTGCCTCACTGACTATGATGTTTGACCCTGCCCAGTCTTTTGCTGACATTTTATCTCATCTCCAATCACATCCTCTGACCAATGACATATGAAGGATGACAGGGCACTGTTTTTCTCCTAGTAGCAAATTGGCAGACTTTTTTTTTGGTTCAAGGAAAGAATTGTACTTATAAATGACCATATATTAGAATTTCTTTATTTTGTATTTCATTGCACTTACTTAGAATCAGTCTCATCAATATCAATGATCTGGGTGGAGCCTAAAATGTATTCAACAATTATTTATCCAACATCTGTCTTGAGCTTGTGCATGTTGAAAATAAAAAAAAATTGATGTGGCAAGGTATTAAGCTATATTAACCTATTTTACAGTAGATAATGAAGGGAACCTGTTATGAAAACACTGTGGTATATCAGCGAAAATGCTGGTTTAAGAATCCAAGGATTTAGAAAAAATCTCTTCTTTTGCACTAGTGCAATAAAATCTAAGCTCTCCTTGTTAGTTTGGCTTCATGCCTCCAGCAATTACTACAATATCTTAAATTTACAAAAAAATAATCATTTTTAATAAATAAATCATTTAATGTATTTATCTTTGACATGTGAGGTTTGAAGCAGCAAGATGGTGCATTGGATAGAAAACCAGGTCTGAATTCAAACACACAAACTTTGTGTGATCACGGGCAAGTCACTTAACCTGTGTTTGCTTCAGCTTTTTCATCTGTGCAAGGAAGATAATAATATCATCTTCCTCTCAGGGTTTTTGTGAAAATCAAATGAAATAATATTTGTGAAGCATTTAGCACAGTGCCTGAAACAAAGGAAGCATTATATACTGTTAGCTATTATAGATGATCCTTAAGGGCCCCCTCATCTTTCAAGCTATCATCTCATGATGTCTTAAACAAAATCCCCCAAAAGGAATTTCCTGACTGGTCCTAATACCAGATCCTCAGCCAGAATAGATGCAACATAAGACTGAGAGGCTTTCAGAGGGAGAATCTGGATATTAGGAAGAAGAAAAATAGCAATTCTAAGGCCAGAAGAGGCAAAAGAGACACAAGTCATTGAGTCCTTTGTGATCTAGCCAGGAAATCTTGGATCAGGTTAGGAAGAGGTAGTTGATATTCCTCCAGAAATGAGGAAAACAAAGTCACAGCTGGCTTCTTGAGCCTTCACTCTGCCTTATCAGTCTCCTAGTGACAACTCCCCTCAAAAGATATTATTCCTGTTAGACAATAAATTAATTTATGTCTCACACCAGTTAGTCCCTGCTGGTGCTTTGTGAGGCATCTGCTAACTCTCGTTCATTTCTCTCTCCCTGGTTGGTAATACAACCACCCTGGGTATGTGTGTTAGGGCAACTTGTCACCTTCACCACTGGACACAATTTGGCATGAAATGAGTCTGGCTCATTCTGCCATCTTTCTGACAGAGCACTAATACATTAGAGACTAACTGTGAGGGGGAGCTGGAATAAGAAATCTGAGTTTATGGATTCTGGTATCTAGCAGTGAGAAACAGCTATGAGTGAAGTGTCTTTATTATCCTGTTCACCTGTTTCTGAAACTATGCAAGTTCACAGCAGTAAGCCATTGCTTGCTCAGAGTATCCCAGTGAAATTGTACAAACACAAAAATTAACTCCCCTAGGAAAAATAGATTCCTCTCCCATTGAAATAATAGGAATAACAATAACCAAATAATAAAATTCTAAAAGCTCCTCTTTCCTGTTTATATGATTTTTCAAAATCTATTTTCTAGTTCTGTAGCTATTTTTGTGATACTCAGTTTAATTCAAAGGTCACATAACAGTCTAAGGAAGCATGAATTCCCCAAGAATAAATCATTCCTAACAAGCCTCATTTCCCTTTTTTGATAAGTCATTAGACTGGCTACTGATAAATTAAACAAAGAAATATTTTTAAAGGAATTGACTAAATGTCTTAATAGGCATTTAATCAGTGACTGGTTCCTAATATTCCAAATCAGCTGTCCAAATCTAGCAAAGATCAAAATTAACTCCAAATTATAAGGAAGACCAATGATAAGAAGATATGGTATACAATTACAATAGCTCAAAGCTGACCTATTCAAGCAAGCCACTCACTCTTAAAAATGGGAAAGGACAAAGGAAACAACATCAACAATGCAAATCACCAGTTTATACAGAATTTAAACTGGCAAAAATTTGTCACATTGAGGAAGTCAAAAGAGCCCAGAAACTACCTCAACCTGAAAATATTTAATCTGCAAAGTGTAGAATCACCCCAGCCAAGCAAACTCATTCATGGAAGCTAAATTCAACTGCAAAACTTTATAGAGGAGATTAGTGAATTATAACAATAGTTTTGTGTCATAGATTCATGGAAAGAAGCAAAGGGAAATATGAATTATCAAAAAAGTTTTTCATGGAAATAATACTAAATGTTTTGAAAAGAAATTAAGCTATATCTCAAAAAGTCAACCAAAAAATAGGATATATTAGTAAGTATTTTTATTGCAAACCAATTTCTTTTTGTTTTTTTAAAATAATAGCTTTTTTATTTTTCAAAAAACATGCAAATATAGTTTTCAGCATTCACCTTGGCAAAACCATGTGTTCCAATTTTTTCTTATTCCTTTCCTCCCTTCTACTTCCCCTGGTCAGCAAGCAATCCAATAGAAGTTACACATGTGCAATTCTTCTAAACATACTTCCACGTTTATCATGCTGCACAAGAAAAACAGATCAAAAGGGAAAAAATGAGAGAGACAAAAAACAAGCAAGCAAACAACAACAACAAAAGTTAAAAAAAATATTGTGATATATTTTGCATTTAGTCTTGACAATCCTCTTTCTGGATGCAGATAACTCTCTCCATCACAATTCTACTGGAATTGCCCTGAATTACCTCACTGTTGAAAAGAGCCAAATTCATAACAATTGATTATCACATAATCTTGTTGTTGCTGCATACAATGTTCTCCTGGTTCTATTCATTTCACTCAGCGTCAGCTCACATAAGCCTTTTCAGGCCTTTCTGAAATAAGTATGCTGAACATTTCTTATTGGTAACAATAATATTTCATTACATTCAGCCATTCCCCAACTGATGGGCATCGATTTAGTTCCTTGACATGACAAAAAAAGAGCTGCTACAAACATTTTTACACATATGGGTTCATTTCTCTTTTTATGATCTCTTTGGGATATAGACCCAGTAGGGACACAGCTGAATCAAAGGGTATGCACAGTTTTAAAGCCCTTCAGATATATTTCCAAATTGCTTTCCAGAATGGTTGGATCAGTTCACAACTCCCCCAACAATGTATTAGTGTCCCAGTTTTTCCACATCTCCTCCAACATTTATCATTGTCTTTTCCTGTCATGTTAGCCAATCTGAGAGGTGTGTAACGGTACCTCAAAATTGTCTTAATTTGCATTTCTCTAATTGATAGTGATTTAGACCATTTTTTCATATGACTAGAAATGGCTTTAGTTTCTTCATCTGAAAATTGTCTGTTCATAGCCTTTGATCATTTATCAATTTTCTTCCAGTTTTCTGCTTCCATTCTAATCTTGGCTGCATCAGTTTTATTTGTACAAACACTTTTTAATTTAATATAATCAAAATTACCCATTTTGCATTTCATAATATTTTCTAGCTCTTCTTTGGCCATAAATTCCTTCCTTCTCCACAGATCTGAGAAGTGAGACTGTGCCTTGTTCTCCTATTTTTGCAAACCCTTTTCTACATCAATGATAGTGAAATCCTCACATTTGGATTTCAACAGCTCAATCCCCAATGTAATATATTCTAGTTTTTGTTTGAACATTGAGGGACAACCTACCACCCCTCAAGGCAATTCACTTTTAAACAGCTCTAATTGTTACAAAAGGTTTTTCTTATATCGTGCCTAAATTTGTATCTTTGACACTCGTACCCTTTGCCATTAGTCCTGCCTCCTGAAAGCAGGCAGATCAATAATACTTGCACTGCCTATTTTAGGCTTGTCATGAAGATCACATTAGTGAAACCAAAGAGCTATAAAGCCTTATATGTGCAAATACTGGAGGCACTATGTTTGTCATAATCCTAAGGGGTTCCCTTATGTCAGCCAACCTTAAAACTGTAATTAGGATGTTCAGTCAATCCTTTATTTCACAATAAGCATATAGAAAGTCATCAAATGGATTAAGTTAGACAATATAATTTATAAGAAAGGATTGAAGAAGCTGAAAACTGAAGCCAAGAGACAGGTCAAAACCTTGAAGCACACGAAAGGTTATTTCATAGATTTCTGACCAGCTGACTTCAACTCTACTAAGTAACAAACAAACAAAAAGATGCATCAGTCTGAGGGAGCAGAATACTGAGATAATTTAGTACTATCATCATAGTCATGATGGATGTGTTTAAATATAACTAATAATATACCAATTATTTTTCTAATAAATATTAATATTTACTTTAATACTTGAAGACTTTGTGATGCCATTCTTAGAGACAATCTTTTCATTAAAGCAGACTATAAATACTCCATGACTTAACAAAAGATCACAGACTTAGCGCTGAAAGGAAACCAGAGGCCATTTAAGTCCTGCTCCATTATTTTACAAAAAAAAGAAATTGATGCTAAGATTTAGGGAAATATGTCACCCAAGATCACATAGCAGGGAAGTATTAGAAATAGGATTTGAGTGTAGGTCTTCCTCACCATGAAGTCAGCTCTCCTCTCTCTCACTTTATCTCTACTTGAGCCCTCTGGAATGAAGATTTACTATGGTAAATTTAAACTGTCTTCTCTATGACAAACCTTCACATTCTTGAAGACAGCTTCCATGTCTTCCTTGAGACTTCTCTCATACGTAAATAAATATCCTCCATCTAATCCACCTTAGCTGTTTCTAATCACCCTGCTTCAGATCTTCAATATGTCTTGACTAAACTATTGCAAAATCATCCTAATTGGTTTTCATCCTTATGGTCTCCCCCACTGCAGGCCACAGTCCATAAACTGTCAAATTGATATTCCTACAGCTCAGAATCAGCCATGTCACTCCCTTGATCAGTATATCCCGGTGACCTCCTTTTACTTCTAGGATCAAATATAAACTCTTTTTTTATATTTAAAGATCCTAACAATCTGGTTCCAAGATGACTTGGAACCATCTTTCCATTCACTTGCCTTAGGAGATATCTATATTTTAGGATATATGCTACATTCTAAACTGGCTTACTTGCTGTTCCCCTTACTCTATATTCCATCTCTAGTTTCCACCTTTTGTACAAACTGTCCTTCATTAATAGAATGCACTCCTTGCTCATGCTTACTATGTTAAATTCTCTACTTTTTTCAATTAAGTTCAAATTTCACCACTTACCAGATACTTAACTTTATTTCCCTGTGTGCTCTTATTTTTACCTCCCCCAAATTATTTTTTATTTACTTTTTACATAATGTGTGTATATGTCCTTCCTGTACATGTGGTTTTCTCCTAGGGAGATATAAGTTCTTGAAGGTTTGATTTTGTGTAGAATCCACTCTTGGTTCTTCCCCTAATTTGCACACATACCTGTGAGTTAAATCTCAGGGGAATGGGGGTGATGGTGACTAAGGGTAACTTTGTGTTTCTGCACTTACAACAGCAGGGCTCACAAGCCACCACGGATGCATTCATCATTAACCATAAGAAGACAACATTTAGCTCTCAGTAAAAACATTTGCTAATATAATAAAGTAAAAACAGTAATTATAAAATATCTCCCCCCCTTAAACCTGAGTCATCCTTTCACAAATGCACATTTATCATGAAGAGTGGGCTTAAATTTAGAACACAATACTAATGAGCCCACATATTGGATACAATTGTGACAAAAGTGACTCACAGCTTCTGGTATTGCCAAGCCCAAAAGTCCTTTGTTTCTGTAGGATCTAACTGCTGCTCCCCTTGGAAGTAATGTCTGTACTGGGTAGGATTATTTAGCTAGGCTAACAGGTCTTCTTCTTTGCATAGTCCAGCTCTCTTCTCTTCTGCCAGGGCTTAATATCTTTAAAGTTGCTTCCTTTCTCAGATAACTCATTATCTCTCTCATCCATGTGTCTCTGTTTCTTGTTGTCTGCAGTGTTTCCTATAGATCCATATCAATCATTAGAAAATATTTCCTTTCTGACAATCTAAGAGAATATTTAAAATATCACAGATATTTTAAAATATGATGAATATTTTAAAAATTGTGGATTGTCCAGATTAAAAGAAGAGGAAATAAAATACTTAAATAGTCTGATTTTAGAAAAAAGAAATTGAATAAGCCATCAACAAACTACCTAAGGAAAAAACTCCAGAGCCAGATGGATTTACAAGTGAATTCTACCAAACATTTAAGAACAATTCATTCCAACAGTATATATACTATTTGAAAAATAGGAAAAGAAGGAGTGCTACCAAACTTTCTTAATGGTACAAATATGGTGATGATATTTAAACGGATGGGCCAAAACATGGTATATTTAGAGAATCCTAAAGAATCAACAGAAAAAAAAAACTGCTAGAAACAATTAATAACTTTAGCAAAGTTGCAGGGTGTGAAATAAACCCACATAAATAACAGGCTTTTCTATATATTACCAACAAAGTCCACCAGAAATTAGATATAAAGAGAAATCCCATTTAAAATAACTGTAGACAATACAAAATATTTGGCAGTCTACCTGCCAAGACAAAGCCAGGAACTAAATAAACACATTTATAAAATATTTTTCACACAAATAAAATAAGATCTAAAAATTGGAAGAATATCCAATTGCTCATGAGTAGGTTGAACTAATATAATAAAATGACAATTCTACCTAAATTAATCTATTTATTCAGTGCCATACTAATCAAACTGCTAATAAATTACTTTGTAGAGATAGAAAAAATAATAACAACATTCATCTGGAAGAAGAAAAAGTCAAGAATATCAAGAAAACTCATGAAAAAAATTGCAAAGCAAGATGCTATAGATGTACCAAATCTAAAACTACATTATAAATTGGTTGTCAGTTGATAGGCAGAGCCAAGATGGTGGAGTGAAAACATGACTCTCTGCGTCTCCTCCAATCTTCTCTCAAATCAACAATAAAATAAGCCTCTGAACTGATCTTCAAGTCAACGAATTCAGAAATACTTGGATACTGCTTGCTGATATCTCTGAAGAACTTCACATCAGGTTTGTCTAACTCGGACAGAGAAATAAAGAGTGGTATAGGCCGGAAGTGAGGGTGGGACTCAGCTCAGCTCATTGTGGCAAAAACTCCAAACTCCACACACCTGAAGTTTATCTGAGGCACTCGGGACACTCTGCCTGGATTGGGGGCAGGTGTTCTGTCAGACTTGCCTTGTTTAAGGAATAATTCAGACTTAGTCCTAGCCCCCACCGGCCCAGCACCTTAAATTAATTAGCCAAATTGCCCCACGGCAAAGAGCTTTAGCCACCAAACCTTAAAGAGATATACACACTATCTAAAAAAAAATGAAGAAGCAAAACAGAGCTCTCACCATAGACAGCTTTTATCGAGACAGAGAAGGGCTGACCCCAGATCCTGAGGTTCCTTTAGACAAAACTTCAGAGGATGTTATTAAGGACCATCACTTGTCCCCTTTTCAAAAGGCCTTTCTGGAAGATTGCATAGAGAATCTCAAAAGAGAGCTGGAGGATAAATGGGAAAATAAACTGAAGTCAGTGCAAGAAGCCCTCCAAAAGAGAGATGATAAAGACACCAATTTATTGAAAAATAAAATTAGTGAAGTGGAAAAAGAGTGCAATGAACAAATTGGCCAGTTACAAAAGGAGCTTAAAAAGGTAACTGAAGAAAACAACACTTTAAAAATAAGAATTGAACAAATGCAAGTGAATGACTCAATAAGACTTCAAGAATCAGTCAAACAAAAACAAAAAAATGAAAAATTAGAAGAAAATATGAAATATCTCCTAGGAAAAACAATTGACTTGGAAAATAGATCTAGGAGAGACAATCTGAGGATTATTGGACTTCCTGAAAGTCATGATGAAAAAAAGAATCTAAACACTATCTTCCAGGAAATCCTGAAAGAAAACTGCCCTGAGATTGTAGAATCAGAAGGCAAAATCTCCATTGAAAGAATTCACCGAACAACTCCTGAAAGAGACCCCAAAATTAAAACCCCAAGGAATATCGTGGCTAAATTTCAGGACTATAGCACCAAGGAACAGATTCTGCTAGCAGCTAGAAAGAAACAATTCAAATACCGAGGATCAATAATTAGAATCACACAGGATCTGTCAGCCTCCACATTGAAGGATCGAAGGGCCTGGAACCAGATATTCCGAAAGGGCAAAGGAACTTGGATTACAGCCAAGAATATCCTATCCAGCTAGAATGAGCATTATCCTCCAGGGAAGAAGATGGTCATTCAATGATATAAGTGAATTTCACCTATTTCTAATGAAAAGACCAGATCTGAACAAGAAATTCGACATCCAAACACAGAACTCAAGAGATGCATAAAAAGGTAAAAAGGAAAGGACTCTTGAGAACTTTATTTCTACTAGGGGGATGCTTAAAGTTTGGGGGTATAATTAACTAGATATTACTTTGATAATATGAAAAAGAGAACTAGAGGGGTAAAGGTTGTCATACGGGGGAAAAGAGGGAAAAAGTGGTAAAATAAGATGTAAAAAAAGGAGGTAAAAACAAGGTAAAATCTCTTGAAGAGGCAAAGAAAACCTAATATAATTGAGAGAAAGAGGGGAGGGAGATGAGCATTGTGTAAATCTTACTCTCATCAGGTTGGGCTCTAAAAGTGTATATCAGACACTTGATTTCACATAGAAACTTGTCTATTGCTAGAGGGAAGTGGGAGGGAAAGGAGGAAAAGAAAGGGATAAACTAATAGAAGGGAAAATAGAAGAATCAGGGGAAAGGAGTAAAAACAGGGGGAGGGGACCTAAAGGGTGGAGTATTGTTTGGGGGAGGGGGTCATCAAAAGCAAATTACTGAGGAGGGGGGAAGGGAGAAAGGGGAAAGGAAAGGGGAAAACATAACTTGGGTAAATAAGATGGCAGGAAATAAAGAATTAGTTATTCTAACTGTGGATGTGAATGGGATGAACTCTCCCATAAAGCGGAAGCGGATATCAGACTGGATTAAAAATCAGAATCCCACAATATGTTGTCTACAAGAAACACATCTAAAACATAGTGACACATATAGGATGAAGGTAAAAGGCTGGAACAGAAAATATTATGCTTCAGGTGAACAAAAAAAAGCAGGGGTAGCAATCCTTATCTCAGATCAAGTAAAAGCTAAGATAGATCTAATCAAAAGAGACAAGGAAGGAAACTATATTTTATTAAAGGGTACCATAGATAATGTAGCAATATCAATACTAAATATATACGCACCAAGTGCAATAGCACACAAATTCCTAGGGGAGAAATTAAGAGAGATGCAAGAAGAAATAGACAGCCAAACGATACTGGTGGGGGATCTCAACCTTGCTCTCTCAGAATTAGATAAATCAAACCACAAAATAAACAAGAAAGAAACTAGGGAGATAAACCAATTGTTAGAAAAGTTAGGTATGATTGATTTATGGAGAAAGTTGAATGGAGACAGTAGGGAATTTACTTTTTTCTCAGCAGTCCATGGAACCTATACAAAAATTGACCATGTGTTAAAGCATAAAAACCTCAAAATCAAATGCAGAAAGGCAGAAATAATAAATGCATCTTTTTCAGATCATGATGCAATAAAAATTACATGTAATATAAGGCCAGGAGAAAACAGGCCAAAAATTAATTGGAAATTAAATAATCTAATCCTGAAGAATGAATGGGTGAAAGAGCAAATCATAGACACAATCAATAATTTCATCCAGGAGAATGACAATAAGGAGACAACATACCAAAATTTGTGGGATACAGCCAAAGCAGTTATAAGGGGCAATTTTGTATCTCTAAATGCTTACTTGCATAAAATAGAGAAAGAAAACATCAACGAATTGGGCTTATTATTAAAAAAACTAGAAAAAGAACAAATTAAAAACCCTCAATTAAATACCAAATTGGAAATTCTAAAAATAAAAGGAGAAATTAATAAAATTGAAAATAAGAAAACTATTGAATTAATAAATAAAACTAAGAGTTGGTTCTATGAAAAAACCAACAAAATAGATAAGCCTTTAGTTAATTTTATAAGAAAAAGGAAAGAGGAAAATCAAATTGTTAGTCTCAAGAATGATAAGGGAGAACTTTCCTCCAATGAAGAGGAAATTAGAGCAATAATTAGGAGTTACTTTGCCCAACTTTATGCCAGTAAGTTTGATAATCTAAATGAAATGGAGGAATATCTACAAAAATATAGATTGCCCAGGTTAACAGAAGAGGATATAAATTATTTATATAGCCCCATATTAGAAAAAGAAATAGAACAAGCTATTAACCAACTCCCTGAGAAAAAATCTCCAGGGCCAGATGGATTTACATGTGAATTCTACCAAACATTCAAAGAACAATTAATTCCAATACTATACAAACTATTTGAGAAAATAGGGACAGAAGGTATACTGCCAAATTCCTTCTATGAGACAGATATGGTGCTGATAGCTAAACCAGGTAGGGTGAAAACAGAGAAAGAAAACTATAGACCAATTTCCCTAATGAATATTGATGCAAAAATTTTAAATAAGATATTAGCAATGAGATTACAGAAAGTCATCCCCAGGATAGTACACTATGACCAAGTAGGATTTATACCAGGGATGCAGGGCTGGTTCAATATTAGGAAAACTATCAGCATAATTAATTATATTAATAACCAAATTAACAAAAACCATATGATTATCTCAATAGATGCAGAAAAAGCCTTTGATAAAATCCAACACCCTTTCCTATTAAAAACATTAGAGAGTTTAGGAATAAATAGGCTTTTCCTTAAAATGATCAGTAGCATCTATTTAAAACCATCAGCAAGCATCATATATAATGGAGACAAACTAAAACCATTCCCAATAAGATCAGGAGTGAAACAAGGCTGCCCACTGTCACCATTACTATTTAATATTGTATTAGAAATGTTAGCTTTAGCAATAAGAGAAGAAAAAGAGATAAAAGGAATCAGAGTAGGTAATGAAGAAACCAAATTATCACTTTTTGCAGGTGACATGATGGTATGCTTAGAGAACCCTAGAGACGCAACTAAAAAATTACTAGAAACAATTCACCACTTTAGCAAAGTGGCAGGATTCAAAATTAATCCACATAAATCATCAGCATTTTTATATATTACCAACAAAGTTCAGCAGCAAGAGATACAAAAAGAAATTCCATTCCAAATAGCAGATGATAGGATAAAATATTTGGGAATCTATCTGCCAAAGAAAAGTCAGAAACTATACGAACTGAACTACAAAACACTTTCCACACAAATAAAATCAGACCTAATCAATTGGAAAAATATTAAGTGTTCATGGGTAGGCAGAGCGAACATAATAAAAATGACAATACTACCCAAACTAATCTACTTATTCAGTGCCATACCAATCAAACTCCCAAGAAATTATTTTACAGATCTAGAAAAAATAGTAGCAAAGTTCATTTGGAAGAACAAAAGCTCAAGGATTTCAAGGGGATTAATGAAAAAAAAAGGCAGATGAAGGTGGCCTTGCTGTACCAGATCTAAAACTATATTATAAAGCAGCGGTCATCAAAACCGTTTGGTACTGGCTAAGGAATAGAGCAGTCGATCAGTGGTACAGGATAGGTTATCAGGACAATCTAGGCAATAACCTTAACAATCTAGTGTTCGATAAACCCAAAGACCCCAGCTTTTGGGATAAATACTCACTATTCGGCAAAAACTGCTGGGAAAATTGGAAACTAGTGTGGAAGAAATAAGGGCTTGACCCATACCTAACACCACATACCAAGATAAGATCTAAATGGTTTCATGATCTAGATATAAAGAGTGATTTGGTAAACAACTTAGAGGAACGTAATATAGTTTACCTCTCGGACCTGTGGAGATGGAATAAATTTATGTCCAAAGAAGATCTGGAACTCCTAATTGAACACAAGATGGATAATTTTGATTAAATTAAGTTAAAAAGTTTCTGTACAAATAAAACTAATGCAGACAAGATTAGGAGGGAAGCATCAAATTGGGAAATCATCTTTACAGTTAATGGTTCTGATAAAGGCCTCATTTCTAAAATATATAGAAAATTGTCTCACATATATAAGAATTCAAGCCACCCTTCAATAGATAAACGGTCAAGGGATATGAACAGACAATTTTCAGATGATGAAATTAAAACCATCCCTAGTCATATGAAAACTTGCTCCAAATCACTATTGATCAGAGAAATGCAAATTAAGACAACTTTGAGGTACCACTACACACCTGTCA
>JAJPUD010000016.1:742257-746016 GCA_023553655.1 Myrmecobius fasciatus | reverse complement strand
AAAAAAAATTTAAAAAAATAAATAAATAAAAATCTGATGAGATGATTTGTCATTTGATGGTGCCTCATAATTGGAACTTACTAACAACCAGTTGTGACCAGCATTGCTTCCAGAAGGAATCACTATGTTGTATATGCTAGTAACCTATTTGCCATTACTAAAAACATTAGGGATTCTTTGGGAACACTAAATATTTATCTCAAAACAATTGGTTGTATGCATGTTGTATCCCTTTAGTGAAATGTAAGCTTCTTGAGGGCAAGAACAATGTCATTTCTTAACCTCATCCAAATAGATTATATCCTGTTGCCATTTAATAAATGTTTGTTGAGTTTAAAACAATGGAAATGTGTAAGAACATGGAGAAATCTGATCCAGAAGATCACTCTAAAACTGTGAGGTCCCTCTCCACTCCAAATATATGACCCTAAGTTGCCTTTCTAAAGTAAAAAAAAAAGGTTTAGCCTGCTGGAGAGACTTACATGAACTGATGCTAAATGAAATGAGAAGAATCAGGAGATCATTGTACATAACAAGATTATATGGTGATCAACTCTGATGGACGTGGTTCTTTTCAACAATGAGATGATTTCAGACCAGTTCCAATGATCTTGTGTTGGAGAGAGCCATCTACACCTAGAGAGAGACTGTGGGGACTGAATGTGGATCACAGCATAGCATTTTCACTCTTTTTGTTATGGTTTGCTTGCATTTTCTTTTCTTTCTCATTTTTTTTTAACTTTTTGATCTGATTTTTCTTGTGCAGCAAGATAATTGTAGAAATATATAAGCCTATATTGTATTTAACATTTCTACTCTGTTTAACATATATTGGATTAGATGCCATCTAGAGAAGGGGGTGAGGGAAAAGGGGGAATTGGAACACAAGGTTTTTGAAGGGTCAATGTTGAAAAATTATCCTTGCATATGTTTTGAAAATTTTAAAAATCTTCAATAAAAAATAAAAGAAATAAAATTAAAAAAAGAAATTTTAAAAAAAGTAAATCTTGAAAGCTGTGTTTAAATGTAACTGGAAAAAATAAAATACCATTAAGTGTGTGTGTGGGGGGGGGGAAGATTTAACCTGGAGAAGAGAAAATGAAGCAGTGGGAAAGGGGGACAGATATGATAACTGGCTTTGAAAGGTTGTTATGTAGAAAAGAGATAAAAATTTTCCTGTGGCAATGGAGGAGGAGAGGGTTGAGGAAGAGTGAGAGAATGATCTGTTAAGCACTTACTACATATGGGATAATATGGAACAATATTAGTACATTGCAGAGAAGCAGCTTATGGCTTGCTATCCAAAAGGACTGTCTAATAAATTTGAATTCTCCAAAGCCAAATGGGCTGAGGCAAGCCCTTCCCTAGAATCTTCAGGCAAATTGCAGGGAACGTGGTCTTAGGGAAGCCCCCCCCCCCCCCCATCTGAGACCATGATTCTGGGAAATACCCCTCCCTCTTCTTGTCTCTATTTTTTTTTTGAATGCCACTAGAAAACCAGAGTATGATTCTATGATAAAGAGATGTCCTGTGGTGAAAAAATTGGATTCAGGACCTCTAGGGAAGGAGAGCGTAGCAGCTTTCCTGGTGGCTCATTCCATTTTGGAAGAACTTCAATAGTTTGGAAGTTCTTCCTTACCTCAAAAACTGGGTTCAAGTTGTACCTCTGTTTCATAATAGGTGGGAACCATGAGGGAGTCACGTATCCTCACAGCTCCCAGACATGATAGAAGGCTGCAGAACGGCCGTCCAAGGAGGAAACTCACAACCGGGATTGCTGACACTGATGAAATCATAGATCATTTATCTCTCTCTACTTTGCATGCATGTGTTATGATAGATGGTTTATGAATGGGAAAGATGGGAGAGGAGAGAATTGCTTCATGCTTTAAGAAGCAAATCTGTCTGAGGGATTTTCAGATGGAAGCTTTCTGTTTCCTCCATGACGCCCCCAGCTGGCCATTTAATGGGATGAATAATCAAGTGTCAATATTGCTTTCTCTGCTTTGATCTCATTTCCTGACTTGAAGATCTCAGGAAAAAGATGGAACTGAAGTTGTGTCTCTGTCGGAGACTATTGAATTTAGAAAGCCTGCCCCCCCTTCCCCCCACTACTCCCAACTAACTATAAGCAGAAAGAATACAAGCACCAGTGCAGAGACCAGAGTTATGAGACCTCTGACAGAGAGGGAAGAGGGACCATGGCCAGAAGGGTCCCCCCAGAGGCAGGCATTATAAAGTAAGGAGGGCGCCCCCCAGAGGCAGGCGTCATAGAGTAAGGAGGGCGCCCAGAGGCAGACACCAGAGGCAGACGTCATAGAGTAAGGAGGGCGCCTCCCAGAGGCAGGCGTCATAGAGTAAGGAGAGCGCCCCCCAGAGGCAGACATCATAGAATAAGGAGAGCGCCTCCCAGAGGCAGACATTATAGAGTTAGGAGAGTGCCCTCCAGAGGCAGACATAGAGTAAGGAGGGCGCCCCCCAGAGGCAGACATCATAGAGTAAGGAGAATGCCCCCCAGAGGCAGACATTATAGAGTTAGGAGAGTGCCAGAATCTGAAAATTTTACAATCCTCTACTCCCTCACACAGGACATGAAGGTGACCCTGGGGTGGCAAAGTCAAGTCAAAACTCTGATTGCTCCCAACAAACCGGAAAGCCTTTGATCACCTGCTTAGAAAGCAACCCAACTGGGTTCACAAAGTCTCAATCACTGGAAAGTTGACCAAAGTGTCAACAAATATTGACAATCAGCTGCCACATGGGAGGCTAAGTTTGGCTTTCCTCAAACCTAGCCGGTGCCTGAAAGCTGACCAGAGATTGCCAGTATTTGTGGGTATTTACCATTGGCTATGACTTGGAGCCCTGGACAGGATATTAGAGACCATTTCTTCCAATCCTCTTAACTGAAAGAAAGGCCAGAATGGTAGCATCATTTGGCTGAGATCACACAACTAGTCAGTTCCTCTGACACCAAATCAATCCACCAATAGGAATCCATTGACTGTGGTCATTGTGCTAAGCTCTGGGAATATAAAGAAAGGCAAAAATGCAGTCTCCCAAAATTATCTGACATTTTACTGAAGAGAAAACATGCAAAAAAAATGTCCACACTGGAGAGATGGGAATAGCTTTATAGTTGATATTTATATACATGTACAAATTAATGTATACTACATTTTATATATGTATACAACACAGTTCAGGAAGGTCGTCCAAGAGAGAGGGATAACCTTGGCCATGGACTTCTAGAGTCCCCTGAAATTGTGAGTCATCCCCAGCCCACACTTCCACCGAAGGACTTCTGGGGACAGAAAAACCAGCTCCAGCACTTGAACTTGGAGCTCTTGGGACTCTAGAAGGATCTGGGCTATGAGTCAAGAGAGGGTTCTCCCAGAAGTGTGGAAGCCAGTGTGGAAGGGGGAGGACCCTGAGCGGTGAGCAGGGCTTTAACTTAGCAGATCCCCAAGGGGGAGAGAACTAGTTATCCTTGCCTCTACAAAATGTGGGTTTTGCTGCAAATAGAGTGTCCCTGCAACCTGGAAGCAAAGTGCCACAAGGTGGCAGCAGAGGACAGAACAAGGCTGAGGGCCAGAGCAGAAACTACTGGCTGACCTATTAAACTTTCCTTTCCATACTCGCTAACTCTAGGATGCTTTCACATCCTTAGAGCATCCTTTAAGACATCAGACTGGTTCTGCTGGGTTCCAGAGAGCAGAAAGAGGAACAACAGGTGGAAGTTAGAGAAAAGCACATTTAGCT
>JAJPUD010000016.1:724757-737257 GCA_023553655.1 Myrmecobius fasciatus | reverse complement strand
AACCTGGATGCTATCTTCCAGGAAATCATGAAAGAGAATTGCCCTGATGTTTTAGAATCAGAAGGCAAAATTGGCATTGAAAGAATTCACCGATCACCTCCAGAAAGAGACCCCAAAATTAAAACCCCAAGGAATATCGTGGCCAAATTTCAGGACTATCACACTAAGGAAAAGATATTGCAAGCAGCTAGAAAGAAACAGTTCAAATACTGAGGAACTGTCATTAGAATTGCATAGGATCTGTCAGCTTCCACTTTAAAAGATCGAAGGGCCTGGAACCAGATATTCCGAAAAGCAAAAGAACTTGGATTACAGCCAAGAATAAGTTATCCAGCTAGAATGAGCATCATCTTCCAGGGAAGAAGATGGTCATTCAATGATACAGGAGAATTTCACCTATTTCTAATGAAAAGACCTGATATGAACAAAAAATTTGACCTCCAAGTAGAGAACTCAAGAGAAGCATAAAAAGGTAAAAAGGAAGACTCTTGAGAACTATATTTCTACTATAGGTATCCTTTAAAGAATGGAAGTATAATTTGATTTTTCTTTGATAATAATGGAAAAGAAATTAGAGGTGGAAGGGATACCATACTGAAAAAGAAAAAGGGGGGAGGGGGGAAAGGAGGCAAAATAAAGTAAAAATAAAGGAGGTAAAATAAGGCAAAATCTCATAAAGAGACATAGAAGATCTAATATAATTGAGGGAAAGAAGGGAGAGCGATCAGTATTGTGTAAACCTTACTCTCATTAGATTGGACTCTAAGAGAGTATATCAGACATATTTGGCTTCAAAGAAAGGCCTGACCCTCCTTATGGGAAGGTAGGAGGGAGGGGAGAAAAGGAAAGGGATAAACTAATAGAAGGATTAGGGGAAAGGTATAAAGGGGAGGGAGGGACTCTAAAGGGAGAAGGATTATTGGTGGGAGGTGGTCATTAAGAGCAAAGTACTGGGGAGGGGGGAAGGGAGAGAGGGGAAAAGGAAGAGAAAATCATAACTCTGGGTAAATAAGATGGCAGGGAATACAGATATAGTTATTTTAACTGTGAATGTGAATGGGATGAACTCTCCCATAAAACGGAAGCGGGTAGCAGACTGGATTAAAAGCCAAAATCCTACAATATGTTGTTTACAAGAAACACATCTAAAGCATAGAGATACATACAGAGTGAAGGTAAAGGGCTGGAGCAGAATCTTCTATGCTTCAGGTGAACAAAGAAAGGCAGGGGTAGCAATCCTTATCTCGGATCAAGTAAAAACAAAAATAGATCTAATTAAAAGAGATAAGGAAGGAAACTATATTTTACTAAAGGGTTCCATAGACAATGAAGCAGTATCAATACTTAACATATATGCACCAAGTGGTATAGCATCCAAATTCCTAGAGGAGAAACTAACAGAGATGCAAGGAGAAATAGACAGTAATACTATACTAGTGGGGGATCTCAACCTTGCTGTCTCAGAATTAGATAAATCAAATCACAAAATAAATAAGAAAGAAGTTAGGGAGATTAACAAAAGGCTAGAAAAGTTAGGTATGATAGATCTCTGGAGGAAATTGAATGGTGATAGAAGGAAGTATACTTTTTTCTCAGGGGTTCATGGAACTTATATGAAAATTGATCATGTGATAGGGCATAAAAACCTCAAAATCAAATGCAGAAAAGCAGAAATAGTAAATGCATCCTTCTCAGATCATGATGCAATAAAACTCACATGTAATATAAGGCCAGGAGAAAATAGACCACAAGTTATTTGGAAATTAAATACTCTAATCCTGAAGAACGAATGGGTGAAAGAGCAAATTATAGACACAATCGAAAATTTCATCCAGGAGAATGACAACAATGAGACAACATACCAAAATTTGTGGGACACGGCTAAAGCGGTTATAAGGGGTAATTTTATATCTGTAGATGCTTACTTGCGTAAAACAGAGAAAGAGAAGATCAATGAACTGGGCTTACAATTAAAAAAGCTAGAAAAAGACCAAATTAAAAACCCTCAATTAAATACTAAATTGGAAATACTGAAAATTAAAGGGGAGATCAATAAAATTGAAAATAAGAAAACTATTGAATTAATAAATAAAAGTAAGAGTTGGTTTTATGAAAAAACCAACAAAATAGATAAGCCTTTAGTTAATTTGATTAGAAAAAGGAAAGAGGAAGAAACATTTCATAAGCATTTCCAATGTTGCAGGCAGTGTTCTAAGCACTGGGGATACCAAAAAAGGCAACAAAAAAAATCTACAAAATATGTAAATATAGAATAAATAGGAAATAAGAAAAGGAAGGCACAAGAAATAAGAGGGGATGGGGAAGGCTTCCTGGAGAAAAGGAGGCTTTGTTGGGATTTAAAGGAAGACCAGAGAGGTTAGTAGACTCAGTGTGGAAGGGAGAGCATTGCAGTCAGGAGGGACAGCCACAGAAAAAAATGCCTCAAGCTCAGAGGAGTATCTTTTTTCTCAACCAGCAAAGGGGATCACTGTCACTGGATCAAAGAATTTGTGTTGGGGAGCAAGGCGTACAAAAGACTGAAATGTGGAAGAAGACTAGATAATGAACTGAATCACCTGAAGCTGATCTCTCCAGACTTATCAAGGACCCCATTCACTGACAAACACAATGGTCTTTTGAATCAATCTCCATCCAATCTTTACCTCTATTAATTGTCTTCTCCACCTTGAGATGCCTCTATAGGTTTTATTGCCCCTGTTTCTCCTGATTTTCCTTCTACCTGTTTAACTGATGCTTCTCAATTTCTTTTGCTGGATCTTCATTCATTTCATGCCCAATAATTGTGAAGACCCCCCCCAAGGTTCTTTCATGTCCCTCTTCTCTTTTCTAGGATTCCATTATGAATTGAATGAAAAGCAGAGAATTTTGGGCATCTGAAGGTGATGGTGAGCCACTGGGGTTTATTGAGTTGGGACAAGACTAGGTTAAACGTGTACTTTAGGAAAATCACTTTGCCAGCTAAATAGAGAATGGAGTGGAGTGGAGTCACTTGGGGCAGGCAAACCCACTAGCATGCTATTGCCACAGTGCAAACATTAGATTATGAGGGCCTCTATCAGACTAGTGATGGCAGTGCCAGAGTAAAGACGGGAAGTGTATTCCAAAGATCTTGCAACACCTTTGTTATAGATTGGACACGGGATCCATAATGAGGAATCCAATATGCCTTCTTGACTATAAACATGAGAGGCTAGGAAAATGGCACTGCCCTGTAGAGTAAGATGTCAGTGCAAAGGCAGAGGAATGAGAGATGGCACAGAACTGTGTGCAGAACCAGGGAGGTGGGCATGAATAATTCAGAGTCTAGAGAAGGGAATGATTTACATCAAGTCTGTAAGAATAGGAAGAAGACAGTTTGGACAGGATTGGAAACATCAAATGGGAATTTCTACTTGATCTTAATTAGGAGAGTTAAATTAGCTGAGGGTAAGTGAGGATTCCATAACCAGACCTGTACATCAGGAAAATGACTTTCACAATTATGAAGAGGATAGAATGGAGTGGAAAAAAAATGATCACTGATGTCCAAAGTTGAAGTGACCGAGGTGATATGGCTCCAGCAATGGAGCCACAAGGAGCTATAGGAAAGACGAATTGGAAATAAAAAAAATGACAGCACAATGGGTAAGTGCAAAAGAAGAGGGAAGGATGACATCAAAATTTCCAGGCTGGCTTGATTGGGAGCATGGCAATGCCTTTGCCACTAATAATAAAGATGGGAGAGTTTGAGGGGCAGAGAGAGAGGTAGTGAGTTCTTTTTCAGACATGCTGGATTTGAGATGCCTATATTATACATCTAGTTTGGGGTATCCATATGGAGGCGATTGATGTGGGATTAGATCCATCGCAACTGGATACTCTCCCAAAGGAGAGAAACTTTGTCTAGATATATAGATCTAGCAATCTTCTGCATAGGGATGATACTCAAACTAAGGGGAGATGATGAAATCACAAGTATAGTAGGATAAAAGAAGAGTGCCATGAAAGAACTTTGGAGACATCCATTGCTACTGAACATTAGATGAATGAAAATCCAGCAAAAGATTACCCTCTCAATTAATGAAAAACGCTGATGAAGGTAGCCTAGCTATACCAGACCTAAAATATATAGATTATAAAGCAGCAGTCATCAAAACCATTTGGTACTGGCTAAGAAACAGAGTAATTGATCAGTGGAATAGGTTAGGTTCACAAGACCCAATAGTCAATGACTATAGTAAACTTGTTTTTGACAAACCCAAAGATCTCAGCTTTGGGGATAAGAACTCACTATCTGACAAAAACTGTTGGGAAAAATGGAAACTATTGTGGAAGAAATTAGGTCTTCACCCACACCTAACACCACATACCAAGATAAGATCTAAATGGGTTCATGATTTAGATATAAAGAGTGATATGATAAGCAAATTAGAGGAACATAGGATAGTTTACCTCTCAGACCTGTGGAGAAAGAAGGAATTTGTGGCCAAAGAAGAAGTAAAATACATTATGGAATGCAAAGTGGATAATTTTGTTTATATTAAGTTAAAAAGGTTTTGTACAAATAAAACCAATGCAGACAAGATTAGAAAAGAAGCAATAAACTGGGGAAAAATTTTACATCCAAGGGTTCTGATAAAGGCTTCATTTCTAAACTATATAGAGAATTGATTCAAATTTATCAGAATTCAAGTCATTCTCCAATTGATAAATGGTCAAAGGATATGAACAGACAATTTTCAGATGAAGAAATTGAAACTATTTATAGTCATCTGAAAAATGCTCTAAATCACTATTGATTAGAGAAATGCAAATTAAGACAACTCTGAGGTACCACTACACACCTCTCAGATTGACAAAAATGACAGGAAATGATGAATGTTGGAGGGGATGTGGGAAAACTGGGACACTGGATATATTTTTGGTGGAGTTGTGAAGTGATCCAATCATTCTGGAACTATGCCCAAAGGTCTATCAAACTATGCATATCCTTGGATCCAGCAGTATGATTTCAGAGAGACCTGGAGAAACTGACATGAACTGATGCTGAGTGAAATGAGCTGAACCAGGAGAGCATTATACAGGGCAGCAACAAGACTATACGATCATCAATTCTGATGGACGTGGCTCTTTTCAACAATGTGATGAATCAGGCCAGTTTCAATGGCCTGATGATGGAGAGATCCATCTGTACCCAGAAAGAGGACTGTGGAAATCGAGTGTGACCATAAGAAAGGGTTTTTACTTTTCTGTTGTTGTTTGCTTGCATTTTGTTTTCTTTCTCAATTTTTTTCTTTTTTGATTTGATTTTTCTTGTATAGCATGATAATTATGGAAATATGTATGGAAGAACTGCACATGTTTAGCATATTTGGATTACTTACCATGTAGAGGAGGGGGAAGGGAGAGAGAAAAATTTGGACCACAAGGTTTTCCAAGCATGAATGCTGAAAATTATCCAAGCATGTATTTTGAAAATAAAAAGTTTTAATAAAAAAAGAAAAAGAAAATGTAAACCTATCAAGGATAGGGAAGTCTTTTTATCATAATTCCTTGGACATAACATGCTTAATAAAAACTAGTTGATTGATTGATAATTTAAAAAAATTATTATCACCTCCTCCTTGATTAGAAATTAGTAAGTGGAAAGGTAGTAACTCACCTAACTTTCCTGAGTTTATCAGGGAAGAGGAGGAGAAATAGAGAATGATGGTCAGCTGGGATAGGAAATTTGGAACTATCTATAGGGAAGGAACCATGGATAGGGACTGTCTGAAGATAAATAGAAGATGGTCTGAAGATGATCTGCTGTGGAAGATGGGAAGAATGGCAATCAGGAATGTCCATAGAAGTTTGCCTTAGCAAGAAGGGCATTGTTTTCCTCTAGACAGGACCAAAGAAGGAAAGAGTGGGGAAGATGGCTCAGTATTATAAGAAGAGCTGCTTATCAGCACCCTTGTTTCACACCTGGTCTTACGGGGAAGCCCTGAAGTCTATCCCCATTACAAATAATGTTTATCAATGGTTCTACCATATTCTTTTAAGAACTTTTGAGTGAATAAATTATTTTGTTTATTAAAGATAGCTAAAATAACTATAAAGGACATATGAAGAAAGATGCTATCTGTATCCAGAGAAAGAATTTGATAAAGTATGGATAGAATAAATGTGTGTGTGTGTGTGTGTGTGTGTGTGTGTGTGTGTGTGTGTGTAATGGTGGCCATCTCCAAGGCAAGGATGGGGGGAAGGAGGGAAGAAAAAAAAGAAATTCACATGATAATTTTATTATATTTGATATAAATAGCAAGTTGTGAATAGTAGATTTGTATTGTATAATTGTCTTTATTGTATTCTGTTATAGAAAAGCTTGTTTTATTGATAAATTTTGCATAAAAAAAAAAAAAAAAAACAAATGTTACCTAGAGCACAGAGAAGACAAGAGGCTTGTATAGGATCTCCCAGACAGTATGTCTCAAAGGCAACATTTGAACCCAGGCCTTTGTGGTTCTTAGACTCACTCTCTTGTCTACTATGTAACACCTGCTATGTGCTTGGTAAATGAATATATGCATTTCTTTCCTACCCTTTAAACACTACATGGGCACCCACCTCTCCCATCCCAGTGTGGGCCAGCCCTGATTCCAATAACAAAAAGAAGTAGTTTCTTACCACACAACTGAATGAATAAGGAGGTGGGGGCTCCATTTATCCTCACAAAGAACAGTTCAGAAATTACTAAGTGGGTATCAGCCAGGAGTCCAGAATGAATGAGTACTCCCTGTCCCAAAGTCCACCAACCACTGGCCTTCACACACAAGGCTGCACTTAACAATTTCTAATGTAATAATTTACAAGGCTGCCCTTCAAAGCAAACAAGCTCTTTGTGTCCCCAGTGCCAGTTGTAGTCATTGTGGACAACTTCAAGATGCTTGCCTTGCTTTTTGTAGTTCACGGTCAGAAGAACACGACAAAAGAAACAAGCATTTGAGAAGTAAATAAAGAATATTTACCAGCCACTGAGGGGAATATCCAGTCCTAGGATCCTGGAGTCTACAATTCATTCATCAATCAATAAGTATTTATTATGCATCTTCTGTGTGTGCAGCTGAGCACTATGCTAAGTGCTAGGAATGGAATACAAAGACAAGAGTGAAATAATCCTAGAGATTCTGTGTGTGTGTGTGTGTGTGGTGCATTAGTAATAATAGGGTGATTGGGGAATTGACTCGACACTTACCTTACATTTATTTAGAATATGGGCATTCCTTTTCTGGCTCTGCTTGCTGAGCTTGGCCATCTGTGCCGGAGATGCCCTTTCCTCCTGAACCAGCCTTCTGCCCCTCCGGCTCTCCTTCTCTCCCCAGAGCCTCCATTTTGGACCCTCTTTTATATATTGCTTTCACTGAAAGCCGACTGTCTTTCTTTTTGTTTGGATTTATCTTTCCAGGGCTTAACACAGTGCTTAATGTATAATCAACATTTAATAAGTGTGTGTGTGTGTGTGATCCTTGACTCTCAAAGAGTGACTTGCATGGAACTCTCTTCCCATTGGTGGAGACTGATTACTTAATGCCCTGAGCCTGTGTGAGGGGGCAATTAGTAAAAGCTAGAGAAAAGAGACCTGTGTGCTCTTGATTTATAACTTCAAGATGGAAGATGGGCCATCTCAACCTCTCTTCAAATCCCTGAAGGTAAAGAAAGACTCTGGGAAGGACACAGACACAGACACAGACAACACTCTGTGTGTGTGTCTATATATGTGTATGCTGGCAGTCCCTTTCATGTCCCTCTCCCCAGTTTGCTACACAGGAGACTTTGGGGAATTTCCTCTTGGGTGAGACCTGAGATTCTCTTGATTGAGCCAACTTATCTCTTTCACAATGGGAGAGTTCATTTACTCCATAGTCTGATTTGTTTTCTTCTGGATAGACTTCCTTTTTTTTCTTTTACTATTAACTTGGATAAATAGATTTATTTACTATTTATTCTATATCTTCATTGTACAACTGGCATTTGGTGGGAAGAATCAAGCCTTGGATAGAGAACTTGGTCCTCATTTCGCACCAAGGGATAGTATTCAGGAACTTAGCTTGAACCTAATAGTTATAGATCTGATAATAACCAATGTCTCTTCTCTCTGAAGAGAGGAAAATAGCTGGACTCTGACTATAACTCTTATTTCCCCTTCTGGTAGAATCAATGTTCCTAGAAGAAGGGTTGGAGAAGGAGATTAGATCATTATTTTTGCTTTCCTGTGAGCCGTATCTAGACAGACCCAAATGGGTGCACATAACCTATGTAAGCAAACCATACAGGACAACCATACAAAGCCCTTATGTATACAGAACCATGGTCCTCCTGTCTTAAAGGTGTGGGAGACTTTAGTGGGTATCTCAACCATCTCCCTTATTTTGCAGATTAGAAATGGATAGGACTCTCAAATCAGTCAAGAAACCCTAGATTTGAGTCCTGTTGCTTACTGTGTGCTTGACCAAGTCATTTAAACTCTTTCCTCATCTACAAACTAAAATGAATTGAATTGGGAAGCCTCTGGTTTCCCTTCCATCTATAAATCTCTAATATGATGAGATCTTCAAAGTAAAGCACTTGCCATGACTTCTGAGTCAGTTCTTCTTCCCCTCCATAATCCTGCCCTGTCACTACTCATCTCCCCTCATCCAGGAAGGATGATTTTTTTAGATCTTTCCCTTCCCTTGACTTTTGTTGTTGAATTGACTTTCAGTTGGATCAAATTCTTCATGACCTCATTTGGGGTTTTCTTGGCAAAGATACTGAGGTGATTTGCCATTTCCTTCTCCAACTCATTTTATAGACAAGGGAACTTAGGAAAACAAGGTGGAGAGACTTGCCCAGGATCGCACTTTAGTAAGTGTCTGAGCTAGATTTGAATTTAGGACATTGAGTATTCTGGACTCCAGGCCTGGCACTCTATCCACCTCACCACCTTAGTTGACACCTCCCTGGATCTTAGGATAATTAATCCACTCACTCTGGGGACTCACCTTAGGAAGAACTGCCTAGATCCAGAGTGAAGGCATTAAATCTCATCTTCACTATCTCACCAATCACAGACCCTGAAATAATGTTCCTTCCCAGCCAGCCATCCACTAGGGCACCAGAACCTAGCAAGTGCCAGCATGTTGCCTTCTGCCCTGCTGCCATGTATTGCCCTTTCCTCCCTCCCTCTCTTTCCCTTGACCCTCTGCTTTTTTTTCTCTTATTCTGGGAATAAATAATCCATTCAATCCTGCCATTATTACTGGGGAGACTGTAACCATTTTACCATCCTTTGGCTCTCCACCCAATCCCCATGACTGTTTAGACCAAATATTCTTGTTCTGAACACCATTTCCTAAGCTCTTTGGAATGCCCTTATTAAAGTTTAGGTTCCTTGTGGGCAGATATTATGGTGCTTTTATATTTACGTTCCCAGTGCTTGGTAGACAGTTAAGACTTATTTAATGCTTGTTGGTTATAACACTGAGTCGAATTTAGAAATGTTGACTAACATAGAGTGGCAGCCAGTCAGGAGGGTCAGCACGCAAGGTCATGAAAGACATTGGACTTCAGTTTCCTTAATGGTAAAAGTCAAAAATGGAAACAACCTGATCTGTAAGGTTTTTGCTCCGAGTATCTATTATTAGCTTACAAAATGTCCTGAGTAGGGGTGACAAAGGATTCTTGGAAAGTGCAAATTACAGAATCTCAAGGATGGAAGGAATCTTGGACTAGAAACCCATGTAGGCCATCCATCATTAGGCCATATCTAAAAATAGTCTTCCCGACTTTGCCAAAAGTCTTTGATAAGGCAGAAAGAAGCTTAAAAATTATTTTGTCCAACTTTCCTCATTTACAGATAGGTCCCTAAATGCCTCGGCTCTAAACTGAGGCCCAAAGGAATCAAATTAAAGTGTTCAAGATCACACAAGGAACTAGAACTGGGATAGGAACCAAGTTCCACCAAGCTGATTCCAATTCTGCACTGTTAGCATAGTCTTTGGCACCTACTAGATACAATGAATATTTATTGACTAATTAAGTTGTTTATTAGCCACTTCCTGACCTTGTTTATTTTTTTTTGCCTCAATACCACTAGCACCCCCCTTCCCATGGATGCAGTCCTTTGCTTCATCATTTCTCCCTCCCATTCCTGAGCTTCCTTTAAACCTCAGCTCAAGTATCCCTCCATACCCAGAACCTTTCCAGTTATTATTTTTTTCACTTTTCAAATTACCCTTCAATTGATCTGTCACATCAAAGTAGAATGTAAAGTAACCCCATGAAGTTATTTTTTTTTCTTTTTATGTTCCATGCTTAGCACTGTGTGTAACACACAGGAAACATAAAAAAAATTTATTAAATATTGGCAATGACTTATGGAAGTGGGACTTTGGAGCAGATGTGTCCTTATTGGTCTTTCTACTACATCTCTCTCAGTCCGGTCCATCCACCATTCACCTGTCAAGTTATTTCTGACTTGGACATCTTATTCAATAAATTTTAGTAGCTCCCCATTACCTTGAAGATCTAATATGAAACTCTCTGTTTGGCTTTTAAAGTCCTTCAAAATCTGGCCCTTTGCTACCTTTTTATTCTTCTTAGATCTCATTTTCTTCCATGTAATCTTTGAATAGATGCCATTGACTTTCTTGTCATTAATGGAACAAGACACTCCATCCCCTGACGGGGCATCTCCTCTGATCATCCCCAATTCGAAGAACTGCCTCCCTCTTCAATTCCACCTCCTGCATTCTCTGGCTTCCTTCAAACTTTAAAAAAGTACCATCTTTTAAAGAAAAAAAAGAACCTTCCTTGATCTCCTTTCATGTGTGCAATTGTCTTCTCTCTCTTTTTTTTAATCACCAATTTGTCCTTCCTATAATTTAATTGTATGTAGTCATTTGTATGTTGGTTCAATTACTTGATTGTGAGCTCCTTGAGGATTGTTTTTCCTTTATTTTATATCTTTGGCACATGGCACAGAACCTATCACATGGCAGATATTTAACAAATTATTATTGAACAGATATCACCTGTTGAACAATGTACCATTTCCCCAGAGAATTCCCCAGAAATTCCCTCTGGACTTTCCTTAACCCTGAAGAGCTGTCTTCTCCCATCATCAAGACTGAAAATCCAATGGTCTAGTCACTCTCAACTCTCAGAAGAATCTCCCATTGAGCCTGGCAGAAATGGGGTACAACTGGTATCAGGATTATTCTGGGGATATCACAAAAAGCCCCTCCTAGTGCTGGCCCAGGTGAACAAAGCCTAACTACCACAGTTAGGTAAAATCAAAGACACTGCCTTTGGAAGCATCTACAGCAATTTAATCTTGTTCCTCTGACTTCCAAATTGCAGGAGAAAGTGGCCGTGGTTTTATTTGTCCTTAATTATACTTTCCTATATGCAGTGTGTGTGTGTGTGTGTGTTTGTGTGTGTGTATTACAGCATTTCAGAATTTGGGGAATAGTGGAGGTCCTTGGGGACATTTAGGCCCTTCCCCTTTGCAAGATACTCAATGAGTACTCCTCTAGACCAGGCTCACAGTGAGGGTGAGCCTACTACAGCAGAGCCAGACATACAACACTGGACTTGCAATTGGAACTCAAATCCTCTGACTTCCAACAGCAGACCAGGGTCACAGAGATCACAAAGACCAAATAGCACCTGCGGTAGTCCTTTTTGTTGGATTCACCCTTTCACCCATTTGTTTAAATAATTTTTATGAGATCAGTGGGAGAGTTTGCCTTTGCTTTCAGCATGAAGGTAAACATGGTAAATCCCATTGAAATATAAATTCCCATGGCTTTTAGGCCAAAGAGGGACTAGTCATAATTTTTTAGCTATTAGCACATTCAGAGTTTGTAAATTTAGACCCTCATTAATGGGAGTTTGTTTATAGATTCTGACCATCTGTCTTAGAAAGTCTGTCACAGTTAAGTGATCCATCATTAAAAGATTTGGGGAGAAACCCCCCCTGATTTTCTATGTTTCTTTCATATTCTTGACTATATACCACTATTCTGAACATGTATTTTGACTGGATGATAATGAAAACTCTCATACAAGGAACACATGATTTCTGCTCGTCACAGAAAGGAGAAAAATGATAGCATGAAATCTTCTTTGATGTCTCTCCTTGTAGCCAGTGCCTTAAAAACCACTCCACTATGAGCATCAGATGCATTTTGTGTTGCTAATGGATTAAGGTCAGCATGTTTAGAACCAGCCCCTTGTAGATAGTGGCAATAATAGATCAAGTCTGGGAAGTCCTCAATCATGTTCCCAATAATTGTTATATAAAGAAACAGTCCCAGGGGTAGCTAGATGGATAGAGCTCTGGCCCTAAAGTTGGGCCAGACACTTAGCACTTACTAGCTATGTGACCCTGGGCAAGTCACATCAACCTCAATTGCTGCACACCCACGGAGGAAGGAAGGAAGGAAGGAAGGAAGGAAGGAAGGAAGGAAGGAAGG
>JAJPUD010000016.1:680373-724747 GCA_023553655.1 Myrmecobius fasciatus | reverse complement strand
GAAGGAAGGAAGGAAGGAAGGAAGGAAGGAAGGAAGGAAGGAAGGAAACAGTCTCTTAGATCAAATTTCTAAGGCTAAAAAGGAACTTGAGATGTAATTTTGTCTAACCCCCAAACTTTATAAATCTGGAAACTAAGGACCTGGAAAAAAATAACTAACCTAAGATTACACAGGCAATTCGGAGCATAGCAAGAATTCAAAGCAAGGTCCTCTAATTCTCAACTCAGAAGTGGTTTTCCCTGTAACTGCCAAATAGCTGAGCATCAAGTGTGTGGCACACAGTATACACTCGATAAATGTTTGTTGTTTGACTGATTGATTAAATGTCATGATTGTGTGGATAGGTGCTGAGCTCCAGGAGCTTTGCCATTACTTCTAGCTAAGCATTTATAGAAAATGGTGCCCCACTTAGACTGTTCTACTTTGTACAAGGTTCTGCCTCGGTTGTTCCCAATACAAGATTATCCATCACTAGAATTCTCTTCCTCTTAGAGACAAGGAAGAAATTATGGCAGGGTTTAAAAACAATTGAAAAGATTTCAGAGGAGACCAAAGGCTTCTGGTTTGGAGAGTCTTAGTAATAAAACAGTGGCTTTTTTCAAGTGAGCCATTTTATGTCCAGCTGGGCATGTTTGTTTCTTAACCCCAAATGGCACAGATTCCAAGCTTTTTTCTTTATACCAAATAACATGACCAAATAATCATGCCCAGGAAATATTTCTTCCCTCCAAACATACTTCCACATTTATCATACTGCACAAGAAAAGTCTGAACAAAAGGGAAAAGATGAGAAATAAAAAAAAAACCAAGCAAGCAAACAACAACAGCAAAGATGAAAATACTGTTGTTATCCACATTCAGTCCCCACAGCCTTCTCTCTCTGGATGCAGATGACTCTCTCCATCAAAAGTCTATTGGAATTAGCCTGAATCACCTCATTATTGAAAAGAGACAAGTCCATATGAAATGATTTTTCACGCAGGGTCTGATTCTATACCACATTCAAACTGGTAATCAAGAAATATTTTCTGATGGTGGAAAATAAGCCTGAGCTAGCTATTGACCACGTGGCCTCAGAGAAATCACTTCATCTCTCTGGGCCTCCACTTCCTCTTCTGTAAAATATTGGGGCTAGCCTTAGATTATCTCACGTGTCCACATCCCACAGCTTGAAATCCTCTGACATGATTAATTTTTATTAGAATACAAAGAATAATTCTGGGAGCTAGAAAAGTCCTTAGAGATCCTTCAATTCAATTCCCACATTTTCCAGACTTGTCCAGTGACACATAGGGACTGAGAAAATTCCAAAGCACAGACTCCTGACTCACATCCGTTCTCTCTCTAATACACAATATTCATGTTGAAGATGAAAAAAAGTGGCTTGTTCAAGTTTTTGTGATGAATAGGCGATGTGCAACTCAACCTGACCCTGCTCTGCTCAGTACTCAAGCAATGGCTGCAACTCTACAAAACAGTAAGTACATCATTCAAAACAGCAAGCTGAAAACAATGACGTGTTGATTCTTTTGCCACTGCATTCTGTAGGTAGGTTCATAGGATCATAGATCAAGAACTAGAAAGGCTTTCAGAGGTCTAGGTTCCATTCTCACATTCTAGACTGGAAGAAACTGAGGTCCAAAGAGGTCAAATATCTTCTCGGTGGTTGCACAGGTAACAGGCATTCTAAGCAAGATTTGGACAGCTACATTCTCAGACTCCAAAGCCACTGCTTGCTTCCTCAGGTAGGATAAGGATCATCTAAAATGTGGGGTGGGGGCAGGGGGGAATTCATGGTACTATCAACAAGCATTTTCAGGTATTGTCATTCTAAGAGACATCATTCTTCTATATGAGAACCTAGATTTGGTTCCCAATATAACACACTCCTTGTTAATGCAGCATATAAGCTCACTTCACAAAAACAAAACAAAACAAAAAAAGAGTTGCAAGGATTGAACTTGATAAGTATTAATGGGAGAGAAAAAAATTAGATTCATCTCACACAAGTATGCTCATCCAATGTCTTCCTTCAGAAGCATGTATACATATGGAGTGGTGTTGAACACTTCTCACCAAAACAAAATAAACACAACACAACACAACAAAAAATTCTTGGAATTGTTTGTAGGAGGAACAAGGCTTGCAGGGTTGTTGGCATTTTGATTTGTGAATTGCATCATGACAACACTTGTAATACAGCAAAGCTTTGTACATTTTCTTTTTTCCCCCATCATGGTAGGAGTATTTACAAAATCATGCATTTAAAGATGTAAAGGAACTCAGAAGCCATTTGGTCCAATTCCATTTCCAAGCAAGTAAACTGAAGATGAAGGATACTCAATGATTTACTCAATGATTTACCTAAAACTGTTAGGATTATAGACAGAACTTGATTCCAGATTCCTCATTCAACTCTCCTATACTATACTTTTTTTAGTACCTTCTAGTTCAGACCTTTGATTTTGTGGGGAAATATTTTCAAGTGTAGAAAATTTTGTTCTTCCTTCCTCTTCTCAAAAATCTTAGAATTTATCACATTTTCATTTTTAAATCTGGGAACACTAAAATCTCCAAAACGTCAAAGTTGAAGGTGACCCAAAAAATAATGAAGGGTATGGATGTGAGTATGCTTCAGAATCTATCTGCATGCAAGAAGACACATGACAGAATTAATGCAGAAAATGAGGTGAAGCAATTATGTAGTAAGAACAAGGGAAGAGAACTTCACTGGTGGCCATGGAATAGAAATAGATCAAGAGGATGCCTTTAGTATGTTGAGGAGATCCTTGACCGAGGAAGCATAGGAGGACATTGACAACAATTCCACAGAATGACAAAGAGAGGCGTGGGTTGGGCTCCACACAGTTCACACAGATAAATGTCAACTCCACACTGATGAAGTCACTGAGCCACTGAAGCCAATGTTTTCAGAGAAGCCATTATAGCAGTAAGCAAAGTGGGGACACAGATAATGGTGTTACACAGTTAGGTCACATATCACGTTTTCCGTTATTTTCTGTGTTTTGGCAGAACAGGTCTGAAATTGAGGCATGTAAGAAACAAACGTCTTACTAACAGATGCCCCCAAATGAAGGTTTGTTTCTACAAAGGGATGTAACCCGGAACAACTATCCTGAAGTACTCCTACATCGGTGAATAAACTTTGGGCAGGGAGAGGACACATCACTCCTGAGGTTTCAGTCAAAAAAATATCATTTTCCTTCTTAGTTGTTGAAGTGATCCCTAAATAATAAACAGGCTTCTGGCCACTGTTCTCTTCACAAAAGTTTTTGTCTTGATCTGACAGTTCCAAAGAACTGTCTGAGAATGGAAAATGGGAAGGTCTTGTGTTTGGATGTTGATCTGATAATATCAAAATGGCCTGAGTCTCTATCTCCCATGAACTACTAGAGAAAGACCCTTTTAACAGGGAATTTTTTATCGATAAACATCTGCTGAAGGAGCTGTTTAGACTCTTTTGCTGATTTTCTAGTGTACTTGACTTAGAGTTATTCAAAAGTACAGCGTATTTCACAGATTGTTTGCTCTGCTCACTGACTGTCCTATGACCACCACTCTGGGCAAGATGGGTATTAGTGATGTGGTCACCAGAACAAACAGAATCCTCCTCAGGCTCTGGGTCACAAAAGGAGAGTCCAAGAGCTGGTACCATGTTCTTCTCCTCTCCACTTTTCCATGTTCTTTCCACAGTTAGATCTTCTGTAACTGGTTCAGGCTCCAGAAGAAAAGAACCAAATGCGACAGCTCTTGTGCACTTGATAAAAAGGTGCTCAAAAGTTTCAGGCTAAAAAAAAAGACACATTTTTTATGGTCATCAGTGATTTTGGAACGTTTCTACATACTACATCCTTCTTTAAGATGGATAGATAGAAGGATCAATGAGGAAGAAAAGATGGGGATTTCAAATTGACCATGATAAGCGTGAGGTGAGATATGCCAGAAATATATCACATGAAAATGTTATTTGTTATGTAGAATTATCAGGATTTATTAGATTGTATTAGATTATCCCCAAAACTAATTGTGTGATGCATAAAACTGCAATTTTCTAACATAACCTAGATCAAATACAGATTAAAAATAGAAAATGACAATTTTATAAGAAGAGAGGAAAAACAAATGGTAAAGGAAAGAAACATATATATATATATATGGATCATCTAATCTGTCCCACTATCTTAGTCTCTGTGAACCCAGGACCTAACATAGTATCTCACACATAAAAGAAATTTAAGAATGCCTACTGGATTAGATTAGATTAAGTCAAATTTGGTTGCATCAGGATTTATGGTGTAGTGGAGTAGATTGGGTGGGGTTGGGTTTTACTACGATGACTTTTATTGTGTTGTGGTAGATTAAATTGGGTTTGGTCGATATGGGTTAGATTAGCTTGAGTTGGATAGCCCAGCATAATGTCTGAATAGGAAATTAATAAGGTTTACATTGATGATGAATGATATTGGTAAGACAGAAAAACACAGATGTATAAATAAGCAATTACTGATTTCCTTATGAAAAACTTCGTTTACAAACTTACATGCAAGGCGTCATGAGGAATGAAGACAAAAAAAAAACCACAAGACATCAAGCACTACAAATGGATTTTGTTTATCACAACAAATCAAATGGATGTTACATCATAACAAAAATCCTGCCAAAAGAGGTGAAAATCAGTGATCTATATAAAAGTTAATTTTGATAGCCACTGGGAATTGGTATATAGTTTAAAAGTAAGTGAAAACTAGAAAGCATTGCTGGATATATAACATTAAAAAATAATACAGGTTGTTGACATGATCTAGAAAATACATACAATGTCACTATGACACACTCTAGCAATGGAAATGGCAACTATCCAATTTACTTTTCCCTGTGAATTTACATTCAACTGTCTGATTGAATGACCAATAATTGACCTACTAAAAAATGACATCAGATACATCATATATTTTTTTAAATCCATTTGACTATTAAATCAGAGAAATCACAGCTTTAAAAATAGTTGATATATAAATAAACTGAGCACACTGAATATGGATTCTGATTATAGAGATATGACTTAAGTAAACTAAAAACAATCCTGGGAATACTTTTTTTTATCATCCTATAAGCATGACATACACAGAAAAATCATCATCAAGTTTCTCATCTTCCTGGCAGACACTTGCTGTGATGTTTTGTGAAATATTCAGGTCTTCATTTGCTCACTGAGTTGGTTGGCTAGCTTCTTCCTAATATTTCTGCTTTCATGCAGAAAATTGTCTTAAGGTTAACATGCAGAAAGAAATTGTGGCCCTAAAATGACTGAAATATATGCGCCTATTAGTATTTAGGTGGTATTTATATTCCAGTTTTGCAAAGAAATAATTTATTCAAGAAGGAAGCCTTTATGTTGCTTATTGATGCTTCTCACCATATAAAATATTGAGAAATTCATCTACATTATATCACTTGATTATCCCATGACTTTTCATAGTTTTTAACTTATAATATATTTTTTTTCAGATCCAGTGTTCTCTTGCAGTCTTTAAATACATCAACATTATCCACTTAACATTGTTTATGATCTTTCATTTTTCCCATAAAAACAATAGAACACAAGTCTCTTGGGGACAGGATCTATTTTGCTTTTGGATTTCTATCCTAAAGACAGGGTCTATTCCTGGAACATAGTAGGTACTTGAATGAGTGAATTTATTGATGTTTCTTAGTATTCTACATACATGGTGCACTGCACCAAACTTTTTGTCATTGTTTTTTTTTGGAGGGGGGCATTTTAGACCATTTCAATAAAGAGACCCATGGTCTCTTTTAGTTTTACCCCATTTTCTCTGGATAATTTCACTGTTGTTCTTCTACTGGGGCTCTGAGTATTTAGCGTCCATGTTTCATTGAGAACATCTGGGATCCAATGGATAAAAAGACCTTCAATCCTATCTGATTCAACCTTTTTATTTCATAGATGAAAAAAAATCAAGACCCAGAGAGATTATGGCTTGTACAAACTCCTATAAGTATTAAGTAATGGAAAGAGAATTTGAACCCAGGTCTTATAACTCCAAATTCAATATCTGTCACAGTGCCTGGCACAGAATAAGGATTTAATAACTGCTTGTGGATTAATTTATTCACTCAGAAGAAGGGGTTATAAAGATTTAAGATGTAATAGTAAAAAACAAAAATATCAAAACAGGAATAAAAGTTACACTTTGGATGAGTGAAGCTAGCCTATGTTTAAATGATTTTGCTGTTAACTGGAATTTTAACTAGCATTTATTAAGCTGTTACTAAGTACTGAGCACCATATATCATTCCAGGAATTCAAAGACAGAAAAAAAATTAGTACCTACCCTCAAGGGACTTATATTCTATTGGTTTTCACTGGAGCCAATTCTAATTTCTACTTTCACACTGAATTCAAAATTATATATTCAGTAAGAATGCTAGACACAACTGAAAAATCACTGTGTCTTTGTCTAAAAGAATCCATTTTAAAATGGATTTAAAATGAGGCTGAGATAAAGGTTCTCTGGGAACAGGCACAAACACCTTTTCTTTCTATATGTCAGAGACTCATGCAAAACTGCTTCGGGAGCAACTGAAATTTCTACTTTCATTTGGTATTTTGCACTAGGCAGGCATTTTGTCTAGAATGTTTAACAGATATCTCACAAAAGCATTGACATGTATTGCCTTTCTAATTGGAACAGTCATTTAAATATAAAACTCATGCAGTTAAACCTGTTTGAATTAACACATAATACATTTGCTTCCTTCATGCAAAGAAAATCCAACCAAACTCTGACCTGATTTTATACTCCTATCCTAATTTGTAATCCCCATATGTTCACATGAGAGTTCAATTTTGAACCATGAAGCACATGTATGATTTGTAAAAATAGAATTGCTTTTCTTCTTCTTAATGTAAATTACAAACATTTTCTAATAGCTTTTTAAAGAAAGGCTGGGGAACTGGCCCAATGGGTTCAGCTGGTAGTGATCAAGATTAGACTTCAAAGAACGCCCACTCTCTGATAAAATAAAAAAAAAGTGAAAAGAAAAATTCATTCATATTAGAAATGAAATGCTGAAGCTTTCACATATTTCTCCTGTTTATCAGTTATGACTTCTTGGATGTATCTTCTAATAGGATTCCAGTGGGGTCCAAGGCCCCTCTTTTATAAAAATGAGAAAGTGTATTGAGTTGCAGGCAAGAAGTCCCACTTCTTTGTATGGGTCCCTTAGCTCATCTAAGGGCAGAAATGGCCTAAACACCATATACCACAATGAAGTCTGATGACCCAAATGAATATACTAAGAAAAATAATGCAAAGGATAGACAGTAATAAATAGAAAAAGGAGAAGATAGTCAAGAAGTAGTAAAAGTTTTTTTAAAGGGGGAACAAAGAATGTATGAGGTAAAAAAAATTTGCTTAGCATTTAATATATACACCTGGCACTGGAATACAAATATAAAACTGAAATACTTTCTCAAGTAGCTTAATTTTAATAGCAAAAATGAAACATTAGAAAAAAATGAAAAGATTTAAAGATGGTGTGAAGGAAGGGAGAAGGCAGTAAATTAATAAATTCATGTAGGGCTTAGGATCTTTAAATTTTCCTAAATGAATTTTTGCACATTGGATTCTCTTAAAAGCATTCAAAGAACCATTATTAAGACCACTGCCCATGATCATTCAGGAAAAACACTCTCAATTCTGTCCACTCTACTCTTCTTTCTTGAATTATCCCTCCCATGTTACAGTTAATAGCTTTAAATAGGAAAAGATATGTTACTCAACAGCAGGAAATGGCGGTTTTTTAGTCTTTGCTAGTGGCTAATATGGTGACTGACACATTAGCTCACTGCACTGAATTGTGCAATTAGACTTTTAGCCTGTCCTCAAAAATGAGACTCAGAGAATCAGAGGGGAAGTCTAGTCCAACCCACTCATTTTATAGATAGGAAACTAGGACTTGGAGAGGTGCTTATCCAGTGGCACACTACTTATAAGTAGCCAAAGTGGGAAGTAAAAAAAGACTTCATTGTTGAAGGCAGTACTTGTGCTGCCTTTTGAAGGATGGGAGAAAGCCTAATGGGTAGGGATGAGGAAGTGGAGCATTCTCTTAGTGGGGGAGGCTGGTGATGGTGTGGAGATGGCCTGTGGAGTGGAAAAAAGATTTAATAAAAAAAATCTGACTTTTTTTTTTAATAAACAGGTGGAAAAGTTAGAGTTTCATTAGACTTTGAACCTAGTTTGTTACTTGATCCACAAAGTATGTGCTGTATATTCTGTGTGTGTGTGTACATGTCTGTGTGCCTATCTCTATCTGTGTGTCTCCATCTTCCTCTGTTTGTCTCTGTTTCTATCTCTCTGTTTCTCTATCCCTCTCTATCTCTTTTTCTGTCTCTCTGTCTTTCTCTCTCTCTCTTTGTTTCTCTCTATCTCTCTCTGTCTGTCTCCATCTGTGTCTCTGTTTCTCTCTGTCTGTCTTTCTGTCTTTGTCCATCTTTTTGTCTTTCTCTGTCTCTGTATCTGTCTCTCTCTCTGTCTCTCTGACCTTCTCTATCTCTGTCTCTCTCTCTCTCTCTCTTATTTCTACAACAGGAATTCTGTGGAGCTTTCTGTGAACAAACGCCTTTTCTTCTCACCATCATTATATCATGGAATTGAGCTAAATCTTGGCAGATATCGCCAGCTAAAAATCTCTAGAGAATGTGGTTTCTCGACTTCTTGAAATGCCTTAATTTGAAGATCACCTGTAGAATCAGCTTAGATCAGGGGGAATTTCAAACAAAGAGGACTACTGAGAATGAAACTGGTTTATAATTAAGACAGAAAAAGAGACCTTGTGAAAGTTTACTCCTTGTGCCCAGGAACAATTCTTGGGGTTTGGAACGTCTTCCCAAAATAGCTTCTTCATTCTGAAAAAGAGATTTAAAAGTACATTGATTTGGTCTAACTACAGAAGCATGTGGAAAATGTAAACAATGAAAGCATGAACTCAACTATTGGGCCCCCTGCCCTTATCTTGGGTTACAAAAAATCACCACTCTGAAATAACTATTCACTTTGGGGTAATCATAGCAACAGGTCTCTTTACTCCCCTAGGCCAGTGGATCCAAGCTGTGGTAAATGAAGAACATACAAATCTCACAAAGACCTAAGAAGTGAATTTTCAAAATGATTCCACTTGAAACATCATTCTGGGTAGGTTCTGTCTGCTCCAGTTGTTCCACAGCATGGAAAGATGCTTTCAAACACTGCACTCCATCTATTTTCCTGGAGAGCATGGAGTCAGTCCAGGTTTGAAATGTGTAGGGTGCTCTCCAGGGTCCTAACAATTCAGGACACAAAGCACTAAGAGCTTGGGAACGTGGTAGGGAAAACAGGGCTTCTTGGCTGCCAAACCAGCTCTTGTGGTTTGGAGTCAGCAGTGTTAGCCTCTGATTGCTAATATAGTCACTGTTATTCTCTCAGAGTTTTTATGAGATTCAAATAAAATGATGTATATAAAGCTCTGTGCCATGATGGAGCTAGTCCCTAAACATGGATGAGCAAAATGTGCCATACACAGCACCATACCTTTGATGTGATATTAACAAGGTTCCAACCAATAAGATTGAAGAGAAAATAATTATGGGAACGATTACATAGAGACCTGGATCATTCTCCTGCTTCATGATGTCTTCTGAAAAGAAATTCAATTCACACAGTTCAGAACCTTGAAGGAATGGCCACGATTGTCTATACCAAAAACGTTGCAGCTATTATTTGTTACATTTTAGTATATATAGTTATATATATTAGGTGTTTGGCCAAAAGAAAGTTACTTAACACTGTGAGGTTCAATCTCCTCATATGTACAATGGGTAAAATAATAGAACCGACCCTACAAAGTTGTAAAAAGAACCAAAAGAAATAACAAAAGCAAAGAATTTAGTAAATCTTTTTTTCCCTAAAGCAATGGGGGTTAAATGACTTGCCCAGGGCTAGAAAGTGTTAAGTGTCTGAGGTCAAATTTGAACTCAGGTCCTCCTGACTTCAGGGCTGGTGCTTTATCCACTACACCAATCAGCTGCCCCCATCTTATTCTTTAAAAAAGATAGGCAACAGTAAAAAGTAGTTTACCTCTGGTGAATGTATTTGTCATTGTAGGTTTCCCTACTCCTTCTAGAAACACTGGGTAAAGGCTGAAGTGGTATTTCTCAATAGGAATGAAGTGATCTGGAAAGAAAACAGAGCTCAGAACTAATCCAGGAACTCGCGTGACTGACATTTTTATCAAACCTAGCATTCCCTCATTGCTTGAAGGGCTCCATCTCCAGCTCTTGCTTGGAGCTTAATCTCTGCGTACTGATGGCAATAGCAACAGAGAGAGTCTCTCAGGCAATATGGTTATAGTCAGTCCAATCTGGCAGAAAAACAAAAATCCCTGATGTCTGAATTTGGAATATGTTTTTCTATGTAGACATATATGGCTGAGCCCAATGTTGTAAGCGTTTCTGTCAAGCCAAACAAACTATTTCTCAGTCTTTCTTCCATGCAAGCTATATCACGGTAAGATCTGATTATTATTTCTTGGATAAATGAACTAGGGATATTTAGCACAAAGAAGGCTCTTGAGTGGGACATGATTGCTTTCTTCAAATATTTGAGAGGATATCGCTCTGAAAAGGGATCAGAGTCATTCTGCTTGTCCCTAGAAGGGAAAAAGTAGGCTGGATTACAATCAGGAAACTGAATGAAAACCCATTTGGGCTTAATATAAGGGAGAATGTCCTAACAATTAGAGTTATTCCTCAACAGGAGAAGCTGTTTGCAGAGTAGTAAGGTGGAGGCTGTTCGACATCTTGAAGTCTTAGAGTCCCTACTCCAGATTTTGGGTCACTAAAAGAATTCAAGTTCATAACCATTAAATTGGATCCTTCCAAGGATTCAGGTCATGGCTCTCTACATATGCACCTTTTAGCAGTGTCAGCTCACTTGACTGTCAAAGGGGTCAATATAATGCCTGGGTGCCTCAAAATACAAATCCATTATATGGGCACTTGTATAAGCTAAAGAGAAATAATCAACTGATAAGTATTACTCTCCTTTGAAAAACAACTACTTATTTGGCAAAAAATGATAATTTTTGTTTTAAATGTGGTTAAAACTTCTATTTTTATAACAGAAAACTAGGTCTGCAGGATCTAGAATCAGGAAGGCTGGAGTCCCAATCTAGTTTAGGCTTTTAGGAACTATGTGACTCTAGTCAAATCATCTAACCTCTGACTGCCTCAGTTTCCTTTTCTCTTCCAGAGTTGTTACAAAGATCAAATGAGATTACAATTGTAAAGTGCTTTGCAATTTTAAAGTGTACATTTTAAAGCAAGTTATAGGTTATACTTATATATATGTGTGTGTGTGTGTGTATGTATATACTTTGATTCTTCAATAACTGTGATCTTACAGATTCTATATTCCCTCCATCGATTTCCTATCCATGAATGTTCCATAATATCCTTAAATAATTTTAAAATTCACTATATTGCAGTTAGGATCATATTAATGCTGTTGGGAAGACCAAATGAGACAATAATGGTACCTGGCGCATAGTAGGTACTACATAAATGTTACCTATTATCATTAAAATCCTCATTATTTATCATCATCATCATTATTATCTTGCTATCATTTCTTTAGTCAGTTTATTCAATTTGCTGGCTGAGTATTTTCAAAATGAAACAGTGGTACAGTGGGTGAGGGAAAAGAGGAATGAATATATCAATAGAGAGCCTGACTTTAAATCCCAGGTCTATCAACAACTACCCCTGTGAACTTGGTCAAGTTACTTAATAATAGTAGTAATGGTTAGCATTATACCGCTATCTATCTATACTGCTTTATGATTTGCAAATCACTTTACATATCTTATCTAGCAATATCCTCACGAGGTAGGTGCTATTATTCCCCCTTTTACAGATGTGGAAACTGAGGCAGATCTCATTTAACTTTCCCAGGGTCATACAGCTAATACATTTTTGAGGATGGATTGGAATTCAGGTCTTTCCAAGTCTAATCTAGCACTCTATCCACTAATCAACTGGCTGTTTCAGGGCACTAATTTCCTATATGTAGATCTGCTAGATCACTACTAAGTCTCTCCTATCTCTGAGTTGTGATCTCATAATCTGTATGTTGTTAAATCATTTGCATACTTGATATAAATAAAACCATTTAAATTTTATCTATGAATGAAAATATTCTAATTAAGATACAGAATTGTGTGATTATATGAACTCATGATAAAAAACAGTTATGGCATGCTACGTGTATATGTAATATATAAAATATAATGTGTATAATATGTATCATGTACATATACACATACACACACATATATATGTATGTAAAAATCACACAAAAATCTTAGTGTAGTTTTAAGCTAAAGCTTTAGGGGACATCCTTGTTTGTTATATGATTTCAAAGATTCATTAAAATTTTAAGATGAGCAGGACCTCAGTGCCCTTCTAGTCCAATCTATACCCAAAAGGAATACCTTCTATGAAAATCCACCAAGTGATTCCTTGAAGCTCTCCAATGGAAAAGAACTTATGCCTTCCTGAGGTAGCTTGTTAAATTTTTCCTGAGCTTAAATATGTCTTTTTAGAGCCTCCATCTATGGGTCCTGAATCTGCCTTCAGCGTCCATCAAAGATTTAAATATAGCTAGTTAGTCTATTCTGAGTCTTGTCCATTATTTAGTTATGACAACAACCCTGGGAGATAGGTAGCAAGGTTTTTATTTTTCTCATCTTACCCACAAGGAAACATGAAGCTCACATAAATCAAGAGATCCCTGCAAGCATTACAACAGAGCTAGTTTTGTGGTAGGTCTTGGAACAATCTCCCATTCTCCCAACTTTCACCCAGTGCTGGTTACACTTGCCTTCCCATTTCAGCAGAAAAATAGAACACTCTTCTCAATTATTACTGCTATTAATAGCCTTCACAATCCTATAGTACTTCAAAGACATTTCAAACTCACCACGGATGTAATATTTCTTAACATTTGAGGAAACTCGAGTCCATTTAATTCCATTCTCTTCATCAAGATTTTTCCATTCAATAACAAAATACATCAGAGTATATTCTGTAGGTATTACCATCCAGGAAAGTACCACACAGCTGCTATTTACTACATGAGCATTGAGGGACTGTACACTATTTACTGGAGGTGGAAAAAAAAGAAATGAAAAACATATTTGTAGCATTATATATGAGCTTCAAGAGGAAGTAAAACTAAGCTAAAAAGAAAATATTGTCCATATTTTAAGCAATTGGTCACACATAAAATTTGGAAAAAAAGAGCAAAAACAGAATCATTTGGGGGGGATTCTTACCTGAAGGTTTTTACTTATTAGAGATCCAAATACAGATTTCTTGATACATAGAGAATGTGTTGCCAAGGCTGAGTCTCTGCTTTGAGAATTATAATCAGTGCTGTGAATAATTGTGACTTCAGAAAACTGATGGCAAAAAGTGCCTCCTGTATCGCATCAGGGAGGTGATGGACGTGGGATGAGAAATATTTTTTTTAACATTTGTTAAGCTATATTCATTGTGCGTGTGTGTGTGTGTATGTGTGTGTGTGTGTGTGTGTGTGCATGTCCTATTGTAAGCCCAATGTTTTGGAGACATTAGAGTTCACAAGGCTATTTTGGAGACACAGAGCATTGTTTCCAAGGTGTCTGAAAGACAAGGGAACCTTTTTTTTTCTAAAGATAAGAATCCCCCAAAGGAACAAAATGAAATATGCATACATACACATGCACACATATATTTGTATATATGTGTGTATTTATGGATATGTATTAATACAATTTAAAACTATTGTAGCACAAAACTACATTAAGACTTTGGGGATACCCTGTGTCCAAAGATAGGGACTGGTCCTCTGATTTAGTTACAGGGATTTGTTATTAGAAATTGTGGATTATGTAAAAAAAATACAGCATCAATAAAACATTTTAAAAAGAAAAGAAACTATATATACAAAACCATATATATATATATGTATATGTATATACATATATATATATATATTGCACTAAACTAATGCTCTTACCTGTGCTCATCTGCCACGAGAAAGTCAGATTAAAATTCATCACAGAAGGGCCAATTGAGTTTATGGCCACAACAGTGACTGTATGTATTTGTTCAGTCCATGGAAAAGTGACTTTAGTGTCATTTCCTATGTCTTCTGACCAAGTCCTGTTGTTAACGGTGTAATGGTTCACCGTGTATCTTCTCACGCTGCACAGCGAGTGTTTTTTTCCCAAAGGCTGTTGAAAACATCAATTTTTATAAAAAACATATTTCACTGAGTAATAGAGGCCAAAGTACCAAGGGAAATCCCCAATTTTCCTTCAGTGCTAGCTCCAGATTAGGTCTTAGACCTTTTCTTTTCCTCAAGGTTGAAGGGCAATGAGGGAAAACTCTCAGACAAACTAGTCTGTGTTATTCTTTCAGCTTAGCACCCCATATTGTATCCTGTATATTTGCACCATTATCCACCCCCAAAACAAAAGAGAGACAGAGACTGAGACAGAAAAAGAGAGAGAAACAGAGACAGAGAGAGAGAGAGAGGGCGGGGGGGAGAGAGACAGAGAGAGGACCTTAGACACGGGTGAGTCAAATCCAACAAGTCATTTTACAGATGAGAAAACTGAGAGCCAGCTGACACATTCAGCAGGTGTATAAAGCAAAATTTGAACCCTGCTCCAGAGCTCTCTTTCCTATTTCATGCTGCTCCCTTCATTTCCTCATCATAAGAACCAGTATTTGAGGTAAATGATGCTGGCTCTTTTTTTCCACTCTCATATTTCCATAATGAAGATTAGGAAATTGATGAAATGTTAACCCTCAAGATATGTATCTGCAATAGGAAGACAGCATCCAATAATGGATACTGCTGGACTTTGAGCCAGGAATATTGGGGTTCAAAGATTGATATAGACATGAGCTGTGTGATGCTGAGAGGATCATTTAACCATTATAAGCCTCCATTTCTTCATCTGTAAAATGAAAATGTTGGACTTGGTGACTTCTAAGATTCCTTCCAGGTCTGAATATATTATCTATGCCTTAAAACAAATCATATTAATTTATTTTCCTTTCCAATAACATTATGATAATGCAGTGTAGACATCCCCATAAACTTTATATTTTCTAGAGATAATTAAACATAGAACTGGAGTTGATTTTTTTTTAATTATGCAAGGCAATTAAAGAATTGAAAATCACACCCTCAGATCAAAGCAGCCAGGCTCTATCACTGAAGGATATATAAATATATCCTGCGAGATGCTAAAGAGAGATATACTGTTCCTTCCAAGTGGAGCTCAATTCTGCCACCTTTACATAGACTCTCAGAGGGTTTTGCACTAGAGGTTCACCCCAGCCCATTCTTCTTGAGATAGCCCAAGGAATCAAGCTGGAAACAGACTATCCTAGCTTCAGGGAATAATTCTCATGCTTCTGGGTTCCACTCCTTAGAGGTCTTCCCAAAGAACTTGGATGACTAGGTATTTCATTGTAGATATTCCTTTCACCAATCGATGAAAAAAATCAGAAGGCTTCTGAGTTTCTTTCTAACATTATGCTCTGTCACTCAGTGCTGGCACATAGTAGGTACTTAATTTTGTGAGGAATTAGATGATGACTTTTTGGAATGTTTTAAATGTAATTCATACTTCAAGGCCTACGGCTCTAAGATTCAGTATTTACAAAGTTGTTTTCTAAATTACTAATAGTGTCTAGAGAGTATAAGGCAAATATACTTAGATCACACCAGTCTTTTAGTAAGTGGCCACTCATCATGTCCCTTGAGGAGTCTAACATCTTCGTGTTATAGTAATATAAGGCATATTTATTCAAGGAAATTAATTATTAAAATCATCAGAAATAAGTATTTTTTAAAAAATTACACCTAAATCTGGTAGGGATAAATATTGGATCTTAAACACTGGCCCAGAAAAAAATAAATTTATAAATGTGAGATAGGAGAAAATCAACTCAAAAGCAATTGCTCAAAAAAAAATCTCCATGTTTTGTGGGGGTTTTTTTTAAGTAAAAGTTAAAGGAAAAGCCCAAGCGTGACATGACAGCAAAAGAAAAGCTGGTATGATCTTAGACTACAATGACAGGTTTATAGGCCTTGCAATTAGGGAATTGAGAGGCCCAGACCAATCAGATCAGTACTGCTATCATTTGTGTCCTAAGCATGGGTGACTTGAAAGCCTTCATCCTATTCTCTCTTCCGTTATCTCACAGATTCAATTATCTATCATTTCTACATAAATAGGTAGCTTAGTAGGTCTAAAGTCAAGAAGCTCTGAATTCAAATATGCCCTCACACACTTATTAAATGTGTAAATCTGGGCAAGTCACTTCATCATTTGCCTTAAATCACTGGAGAAGGAAATGGTAAACCATCCAGTATCTTTGCCAAGAAAACCCCATGGATAGAACTGGTATGCTCTGGTCCATGAGGCCATGAGGAGTCGGACATGTTAAAATGTCTGAGCAACTAACTCCCATAGCCATCTTTTTTCTAAGTTAATGTTCCAAAATGCCCATCAGTTTTTAAACATTACTACCTAAATGTCCCACAGGCATCTTAAACTCAACAAATCTAAGATAGAGTTCATCTTTCTCTCTTAAACCCATCTATCTTAACTTCCCTACTTCTGTTTTGGCTATCGCCATCCTTCTAGATATCCAGTTTCCCAATCATAGAATTATCCTTCAATTTTTCCATCTCCCTTCCCTCTCCTATGCCTAATCAATTGTCAAGTCTTATCAATTCTACTCCACAAAATCCTTCCTAACTATTGCTTTCTCTCCATTCATATGGCCACCATCTTTATCACTTTTTGAAGGGACCATTCCAATAGTCTCTGCTTCCAGGATCTCTCCTCTCTAACAAGCCCTCCCACAACTTCCAAAATAAGTCTTCCTAAAACCTATGTCTTAACCATATCACTCCTCTGCTCCAAAATCTTCAGTGATTTCTATTGCCTCTTGGGTGAAAAAAAATCCACCTGTCTCTGGAACTTAAATCCTTTTCACAAAATAAATTTAGCATATCTTTCCAGATTTTCTCTTTTTTTCCATATTATTCTATATCAAGGGTGTTACATTTTAGCCAAAATTGTGTAGTGACTATTCTCTGTATGTGATCTTTTTTCTCAGCTCTGTATCTTTCTGGAGGCTGCCCCCAACATTGAGAATTCACTTCTGCCTCTTAAAATCTTTAGTTTCCTTTGAAGCTCACCCATACAAGACCTGTTCTGACCCTTTCATTAGTGGTCTTAGTCCACATTATGTTGGAATATTCTATGAACATTTACCTCTATGGGAATATCCTGTGAACATTTACTCATCTGTGTACATGGTATAATCTTCTTGAAGGAAGACATTATTTCACTGTTCTCTTCCTGTTCCCAGCACCTATAGAATTCCTTACTCATAGTATCTGTTTCATTAATGCCTGGGGATTCATAAACTAAAGGTTACCTAGTAGAGGGCAATCAGAGATGGATAAGGGTCTCAAGATCCCTCCATGTGAAAAAGGAGCTGAAGGAAATGGGAATATTCATCCCAGAGAAGGTTCATGGAGGAACATGGGCGTTATCTTTAAGAACTTGAAGGACCAGCATTTTGAAAAGCAATCAGACTTGCTCTACTTAGTCCTAAAAGAGGCAACTAGAAGCAATACATAAAAGTGTCAGAGACATTTTAAGGTAAATATGATGAAAACCTTAGAACTTTCCAAAATTAAATGTGTTTCCCTGCAAAATGGTTTTCCAGCAAAGATTGGGTGCTCACTCTCAGGTTGTTTACCAAGAACTTGTTTTCGTTTTTTTTTTCCCATGCTGTTATATTATAGAGGGGACACTAAGGTACTAATTAAACAAAGTCTCTAAGATCATCAACAACCTGGAAAGCTTTTCTCAAGCTTTGTGCTCATAGTTCTCCTGTCACATTTGAGCTCATTAACTACTCCATAAATTAATTATTCTTAGTTATTGCAACTCTTCCAAAAGAAACAAGTCAATCCAGACAGGTCCCAGACTGACTTCATGATTCAAAAGCACTACAAAACCTTGGCCAAATGCTGGCGGTGGGGGCAAGAATGAGGTTTCAAGTAATGGTGGGAGAACATGGATTGACCCTCACCATTTATGATAATATGCTAATACAATGAACCTTTATAAGACAGAGTGATCGTTTTATGAATTCTGGAACAGTAAAAGGGAGTTAAGAGAAAAGCAGCCTGTGTATCAGCCAAGGGACCTCTGGCCTTTCCATCATCACTGGCCAAAAAAATCCTCTTACTTTCTGGAAACTTAAAAAATAAAAATAGATACATTTGAAATGTGGCTTCTTGAGTTAATTAAGAAACACTGGGGTTTTTTGCTCTTTTTCTTTCCTTGCCACATGTAATGAAGCTGATCTTTAACCCACTGAATTGCGCAAGGATTCTACTTTTATGTAGAAATGCGTAGTGAATTTGAAAGGAGAAAATAATGAAAATAAAAAGCATAAACTATCCTTCAGATTTCTTAGCTTTTTTCCAAGGGGACTTTTAGACTATATTTGCACCCACTTCTGCTCCCACCAGTTGTTGAGGGAGAGAGATTCAGAGAACTAGATAGTGGGAAATATTAGAATTATTCTCATAGGCACTACTTGAACAATTTAATCCTAATTTTCATATCATCTGCAATGAAACCACAATTTTTTTTTGCTGAGGCAATTGGGGCTAAGTGACTTGCCCAGGGTCACACAGCTAGGAAGTGTTAAGTGTCTGAGGCCAGATTTGAACTCAGGTCCTCCTGACTTCAGGACTGGTGCTCTATCCACTGCGCCACCTAGCTGCCCCAAAACCGTAATTTTTAAGCTATTTCCAAAGCTAGTCATCCAGAACTGCTGTGTCTAGATATATCCTGATTCTGTCATCATCCCCAGCACCTTTTGTTCTATATGCTAACCCACACACACTAGTCACAGGCCTTGTAGCCACTATCCACCATCTGTAAAAAAGATAAATAATGGTGGTTCATATCTACTAGCCTGGCAAAAATCAATATGCCTTTGCTGAAAATTATTCAACCAAAGAGTCTCTGGACTGAGGACTTTTTAAATGATTTTTTAAAATTTTTAATTGATATTTTCTTTTTTTAAAATATCTTGGTCATTTTCCAATAGTTATCACACTATTACTAATGCTCTACCACTTTATAGAAGCCTCCCTTGAAACAAAGAGGGAAGGTAAGAGAAAAGGAAGGGGAAAGGGAAGAGAAGGGAGGGGAAGGCAAAGGGACACAACAAAAATACTATTAAAATAAAACAAATCAACATGTAAGGTACATGAAGGAACCTAGATTAAATGGCATAACTGCAGCTCCTCTCCTCACTACACAGAGAATAGAAGTATTTGTCAGCGTCCCTTTTTTAATCAACCAGTCAATCAATAAGCATTCATTATGTGCACTGCTGTCTTAGCTCTAGAGATATAGAAAAAGGAAAAACAATCCTTGCCCTCAATGTAAACAAATAAATACATACTAAATCCGGACATTGCAAATGGAAGATAACCTTGAAACAATTCCCAACTTGGAGTCTATAAAGTTATTTTTAAAAAATAATAATGGTTATTTCAATTGAATTGGTTTCCTTTATATTTCTATGTATTTTATTTTATGCACTGAAGAAGAGTGCTGTGAGAAAGGGATCCAGGAGGTTTCCATAGACTACCATGACAGAAAAATGGTTAAGAAGCCCTGACCTCAAGTTCCAAGATTGGTTGTCACATTGAACCAAGTTCAGGATAAGCATCAGTCCTTTCTTTAAAAAGCCATATGTTTAGATGGAGAACAAAGCAGAAAAATGTAAAAGATGGAGTAGCAGATGATCCTTCACTCAACGCCCTCTTCTGAAATGTCTCATAAAGCATGGAGGTGAGCCTGGATTCTAAATAAAAACTTTATTGATGGTGTGTAAGCTCCAGTTGGACCCATCATCCAGGAGAAATTCTAAACGGCTAAGTTCAGAGAGATTCATCCTAAAGTTTATTGGTTCATGCAAAGTGGTCCGGAAGGGACGTTGGTGGCCATCTAGTCATTATACAGATGAGGACAGGGAGTTATAGAGAGGTAGACTAGCTCTTCTGAGGTCACACATTGGATCATAGATCTAAAACAAAAGGGACCACAGAGGTTTGAATTTACAGACCAAGATGCAAAGGATTAAAATGATTCTTTCCAAGGGAGTGACAGAGCCAGGATCTGAATCCAGTACCAGTACCAGTGCTTGGGGATCCAGAAACTTTTCAAGACCATGTTCAAGATGGGCTACAATCTATGGTATGGAAAGACTATCTATGTACCCATATAATTATCAGTCTGGAATATTTTGAAAGATTAACCATACATACACATCACATAAGACTAGAAATACTTTTTCATTCATTCATTAACTCATAAACAAAATGGCAACAATTGAGTCCTTAAAATTCCTGGTTTATACACTCAACTTTGTCACTGCTTGGGCAAAAATGCTCATCCAACCTTGCTGTATGAATTCAAATGTGAGAGTCACTATATAGGCTGTGGAACCATTCTTTTCTCCTCAATCATGCTCTCAGCTGTGTCTATACTGATCAAATGAACTTCTGCCTTTGAGAAAAAGAATATTGTTTTGAAATCTCTTCCAACTGATTTCCTCGTAAGTACTGAACACCATTTCATCAGGGATGGAATTTGAAAGGCCTCAGCCCTGATCTTCAGCCTTGCCCCTACTTTCAATAGTTCAGGAAAAATGCTGTACTTGAGAAATCAAGCTGAAAGCAAGTAAAGAATAAATAGAATCATTGTTTAGAAACCAGAAGGAGAATAGAAAAATAAAGTCTTTTGCTTTTTAGCTCCCACTGGAACATGGTAGAAAGTTTGGTTTATTTTTTATTAAATGTATATTAAAAATTCTGTATCATACAAACAGTTGTGGCTATACCTGCAACCCATAAAGTAAAATGACCATGTTCATATATAGGGTGTCCCAAAAGTCTTGTCTTTGGCACAATTTTTTAAGCAATAATAATCTAAGTACTTGTAAAAGAGAACTCTTTCTCTTTCTACAAATATATATATATATATATATATTTACAAGTACTTAGACTCTCTCTCTCTCTATATATATATAAATATATATACATGTATATATATATGTGTGTGTGTATATATATATATGTGTGTATATACACATACACACACACACATATATATATAGCATCTGTAGCAGGGAGAACTCCAACCAGTGTCAAAAAGATAAAGGTTCAAGTCTCAGTTAGTTCTGGTACATATTGTTTGTGTGACTGAATAAGCCTCTTAATTGTTAATGTACTGGGCAGAGGCTTTAAAATGGAGAATAGTCCCTGATCTTCAATAGTAAAGGGAACTTCTTCACCAAAAGCTCTCTTCCCAGTTTCCCCCACCACCACAAAAGGCAGATAAGTGACATAAATGTAGGAGACATACCTTCCAAAATAAGGTAATATTTCTCTGTTTCTGTATCACATCTTCATTAATGACTCCCCAAAATTCAGGCCCTCTGCTGGGAGCTGCAAGATGACAAGTAAGAGAGACTAATGGTAGAAACATCTATTAGGGAAGAACATTTTTCAACCACACACATGCAAAGTGCTCAGGATGCACTGACAACATCTGTGCCGACCTTTTATATCCATGACAACCGTGTAGGCTGGATTGCTCCAATTACTCCAGTATCCCAGGTCATCAAGCCTCTTACAGCGGACCTGAGTGACATAAACTGTGCAGAGATCCAGCACTTGAAAGCTGGCAGATTGGGATTCAGAACCATAAACTTGATGTACCTATAAAGGAAGTCAGAAAATAGGATGAGAGCACTACCTTGAATCTGAAAGTATGGCTAAAGCAATTCTACCAGGTGTCCCAGCACCGATTAGCCCTTGGAGATGAAGTGTACTTCTGGCACTCAGAATGCCTGATTCCCTTCCAGACTCAGTTGTCTCTTTCTTCCATGAGGTCTTTCTTGCTGCCCCCTTTGACACAATAGATCGAGTTCTAGATTCAAAGCTAGGAAGATCAGGATTCAAAAATTATATGTACAAGCTGTCCAATCCTGCGAGTGTCAACTAATATCTATAGGGCTCCAGAAATCCTTTAGTCCTTATTTACTTAATCACAGATCAATTGGAATCTGTAGTGGTGGTCCGTCCCATTCAGAGAATAGGTGTTTCCAAAGTTAACTTCTTCAAGTATAATTTTTTAATATAAATTGTATATTTTCCAATTACAGTAAAGATAGTTTTCAACATTCATTTTAATAACATTTTGAGTTCCAAGTTTTTCTCCCTTCCCAAAATGGCAAGAAATCTGATAAAAGTTATACATGTATCATCATGTTAAACATATCTTCATATTAGTTGTAAAAGAAGAAACAGAACAAAAAGGAAAAAAACCAACCAAAAAATACAACAAAAAAGTAAAAATACTATGCTTGATCTGGAGTCTTCAGACTCTAGAGTTCTTTCTCTGAATATAGAATAGAATTTTCCATCATGAATCCTTTGGAATTGTCTTGGATCATTGTACTGCTGAGAAGAACTAAGCCAATCATAGTTGATCATCACACATTACTATATTCAACGCTCTCCTAGTTCTACTCACTTCACTCAGTGCAGGTTGCTTTTAATTTGCCTGCTCATCATTTCTTTTAACACATTAGTATTCTGTTATACTCATACACCACAATTTGTTCAGCCATTCCCCAATGGACAGGCATCCCCTCAATTTTCAATTCTTTGTCACAACAAAAACAAACAAAAAAAGAGCTACTATAAATATGTTTGTACACATAGGTCCTTTTCCCTTTTTTATGATCTCTAAGTTATTGACCTAATAGTGTTATTTTTTAAAATCAAAGGATATGCAGAGTTTGATAGCCTCTTTGAACAATTGCAAATTAATCTTCAGTATGGTTGAATCAACTCACAACTCTACCAACAAAGCATTAGATAGTAGATGCTTAACAAATGCTTTTTGATTGATTTTGCATTAACTCCTTGCTATTTCCATTGTCTATCACTGCTTCATTATCTTGAAACAAATAGATGTGGCCTTGGGTTATCTATAATACTGAGATTTCTAAGTGTTTAGTTATTAGTTTACATTAATTATTAGTTTAATCTCACAGAAATCCCCTGAAAATACAGTATTTTCTTTATTTTTTCTGACTGAAATGATTTATTTGATATTAAATATTTCAATTAAAAAAATTTAATATGATTTAAATAATAAATTGCTATCATGGAAGATTGTGTGTACTAAAGTTCAATAATGTTTCTTAATTTAATAAATCAAAACAAAACAAAAAGTTTGGTTAGCAACTGATTATACCTTCCATTGTTCTCTATGTCCATTCACAGCATACCGAATTTGAAATTGAAGTTTATTCTCTGGTAAGACTGGCTTTCTCCAGCTCACACTCAACAAGCCAGTTTTCACCATAATTTCTGCATTCACTCTGGAGGGAGGCAGTGGCTTTACTAGAAATTTGAAGATAGTTCCCATTATTGACATAAATAAGAACTCTAGAGTCCATTTATACAAAGAAACAGCTAATGCATTGAGTCACAGTGTCTGGGAGGTCAGTTTAAATGGACTAGTTGCAGTCATAATTTATAAGAAGAGATATTCATAGAAATGCTGGTGATAGATTCTGGTCTTTTTCATATACATTTATTGACCTAGTCACACACACACACACACACACACACATGCATGTATACATATATGAGGACTTTGAAAGTCTAGGAGCTAATCACAGAAAAACGTTAGACACTGAAATGTTAAATTAACGATAAACGATATGTCCAGACCAAAAGGTATCTTTATGAGGTGCAAATTAGTCCCTTGAATGAGTCAGAAAAAAGACAACATAAGAGCCTGAAAAATAAAAAACCCTATTTCAGAGTAATGTCTAAAAGTCAGTTCCCTAAGCTTAAAAAATACAGTCAAAGAGGAACTTACCGGCTGATGGAAGAAAGACAAAGTGGAAGAAACCATGAAGGACTGAGAGAAGAAACATAGGCAGGGACAAGTAACCCAAAAGAAAGACCCACCTGTTTGGGCTTTGAGAGTGAGGCATGTTGGGACAGAAGTCAAATTGCTCATTTGCACTAGAGTCTAAAGTCTTCTTTTCCCTTTCTTCCCTAGAGCATCTTAATGAGAGACAGGAGTCTTTTCTCCTGGGTTTGGGGAAGAGGAAAAGGAGAGGAATGGTTTCCTTTTCTTTAAGTGTTTGCTTTATCTTAAACTAAGATAACCAGGAGCATTAACTTAATGGTGGTATACTTATTAAAGATGAAGTAGAGAGAAAGTTACTGACAAGAGCAACATCCCCATAAAAGAGTGAGAGAGACATAGTTCAAACAGTGAGATGCTTTGCAGATTTGGGGTCTACGGCCGACAGCTTTGGGCTAACAAAAATACAAAGGGAACAGATGAAGAAAATGTCCCAAGCAGAGAGATAGAGCATTTGTTTGAGGAACAGCTTAGAAGCCTGTGTAACTGGATGAAAAAAGTATAAAAAGACTGGAAACCCACCAACAGTGGATTGGTTATGAAGGGCTTCAAATGTCAAAGATCATTCTGTATTTTATCCTGGAGGTGAGAGGGAGCCATTGAAATTTATTGAGGAGAATGGCACAGTTGGACTTGGATGTAGAAACTGGACAAGGCAATTCTCTTTCTTGTTTTCATTTATTTCCCTTCTTTCTTTCTTTTTATTTCTTTCTTCCTTTTTTGGTTAGGGCTGTCAGCCTCTTCATATTGGTAATATTCTTTGTCAGTCGAGCTTCATTAAGAGAAGGGATTAGCGTCGATGTCTTCACACAATTTTCAGATCCTATGGCTGGTTTAGGTATGACAGTTGAAAGATGAAGCTGTGATAATTGGTTGTAACAGCTAATTCACATCTTCAAGATGTCTTCTAATTTCAAGCTAGTTTTAATGAGTTTTTAATTCTGGAGATTTTCTCTTTACTGGATCATGAACTTCATTTGCAGTCTCGAGAAGCTCATTGATCCTTTTCCAAAAGGGCGTTTTTAATGAATAAAATAAAATATACAGCATTACAGAGAAAATATTTTCTATTGAAATATAGTTCTTAAAGTATATATTTGTTGTTGTTGGAGTAAACAAGTGGTGCAATGCCTCCAATTGTTCACTGAAGAAAGCCATATACACCCAAAGAGAGGGATGTGAAATGTGGACCACAACATAACATTCTCATACTCCTTGATTGATGTTTGCTTACATTGTGTTTCCTTTATCTGATATATCTTTTATGTAGATAAAATTTTTCTTGCACAACAATGAGAAGTTTGGAAATATGTATACATATATTCAATTTGCCAATATTTTAACATAATTAACATGTAGTGGATATCCTGCCATCTAGGGGAGGGGTGGGGACTTGGGGGGAAAAATTTGTAACAGAAAGCTATGTAAGGGTTATTGTTGAAGAATTACCCACACATATGTTATGCAAATAAAATAAAAAAAAAGAAATTACACATCACAATTATTACCAATTTTAGGAACATGAAATTGACCCTCCACTTTTTCTAGTTATTTGGAAGGTAAATACTGTGGGGTGTTTTTTTTCATTTATAAATTTTTAAAAATAATTCTTTTTCAATTAACAAACATTTACTTATACCAACATTATGAAGATAAACAAAACTAAAAGACTAAAGAATTCAGATATCAATACACTGACCAACCATGAATCCAGTAGACTGATAATGTAGAATGCTATCCATTTTGTGATAAAAAGGTAATAGGCCTTGCAAGATACAGAATAAAAACATTTTTGGATAAGACCAAATAAAATTTTCTTTCTTATTCATTTAAAAAAAAAGTGGTGCAATGGATAGAGAGCTGGGCCTGGAGTCAGGAAGACATGTTCAGGAGAACAAATGTGTCCTCACTGTGTGATCCTGGGCAAGCTACTTAACCCTGTTTGCCTCATCTGTAAAAATAAAATGGATTAGGAAATGGCAAGCCACTCCAGTATCTTTGCCAAGAAAATCCCCAGAAAGGGCCACAACGAGTTAGACGGGACTAAAATGGCTAAACAAGAACAACAAACTAAGTATATTACTTCACATATATACAACTGAAATACAGTTATTAAAGTGTATGTACACATACACACATGTATAAGCATATTACATATAGCATTGTATAATAATACAAATATTATATAATACAATAAAATTGATACACACATTTGTGTACATACATACATATATACACACATGTATGCATCATATATAAGTTCATGAACCCTAGATCATGAATTTCTACTATCAATTGATGCTGAGCAGCCACTTATAACCTGGATGATCTATGTCTATAAATCTAGCTAGAGGGCATAGAAAACAAAATCCTGAAGCTGGGGTTGGGAACACAACTTCAAATCCTGCCTCAGAAACTCTGAGTTGTGTGACATTGAGCAAGTCACTTAAGTTCTTTCCCTCTCAGTTTCCTCATCTATAAAATGAAGATAATAATAGCATCTACTGTACAGGATTACTGTTCAGATAAAATGAAACAACATGTAAAAGTGGCTTTACATATAAAAATGCTAGCTATCATTATGATAATTATTATTAATTATTGTTGCTATTATTATCTTTCCCACAAGAATAGAATGATACTGCATTAAATGCTTTGCTAAGATTTACTGCATTTTCATGACCTACCAGTTCAGCAACCATGTCCATAAAAGGAATAATAAATCAATAAAATCTTTATTGAGAATCTAGTATGGGCCAAGCACTGAGCTAAGTGCTGGAAATGGAGTTACACTGTCAGGACCTTTTCTTGATGAGGCTAAGCTGGTTCTTTAGGATCAGTGCTTTCTTTCTCAGTAAACATCCCTTTAATGATATATTCTAAAATTTGCAGAAATTAAAGTCAAAGTCACTGGTTTATGTCTCATAAAGTCTGTTCTCTTTTCTTTTTTTTTTGGATAATTGAGATATTTGTCCTCGGTTTCTATAGGGATGATCATATTCCCCACGATCCTTCAAATATAATTGATAATAGGTCAGTAATGACTTCTGCCTGGTCATTCAGTACTCCTTAATGTCGTTGATCTAGACAAATGTGTCAAATTCATCAAAGGAAAGCAGCTACTTATTTGCTGTCTCTTTAATTCTTCCTTTTATCTTGGGTATTGATTTGTTAGTAATGATTTCCTCTCCTTTCAAATTCATTTTCCTTGGCAGAGAAAAAGAACTAAAAAAAAAAGTATGTGAGCCCTGAGTGGCTTTAAATTCTGTCATCAGTTGCCATAATTGAATAATGTCTTTACTGATATCAATTTCCCACTCATTCTCATCTTCGACATATTGAACATTTGTCTTACTCTTCCTCGTAACATTTTTGAATTCATCTTTTGTTACCTGTTCTTGCTTCTGTCTTTTGTGTATAAGTGTGTGTGTGTGTAAACAGTGATTCTCCTATTCACCCACTTGCTGCCTTCATAAGACTTCTCTTTTTAATACTCATGAAAAATGTCCCTTTATGTCTTTCGAATCTCCTTCTGGAGAGTTTCCCATCATCAGACAATCCAGTAGACAGCGTGCCGGTTACAAGTCCTTGAACCAAGAGAGTCTGCCATGAAAATCCAGCCCAGTTTGGAAGGCTGTTCTAGAGCTTCCCCTGGTCTCGCCTTCAAGAATCCACAGTCTGTGCCGTAGCACAAAGAATGGGCCGGCACAGGAGATATGCAAAAAAGTTAGTTTTAATAATATGAAAATTTCAGCTGAAAGAAATATGGGTATGTCTGTACATATGTGTGTATGTATACATTCACATATACACAGAGAGAACAGGTTGTATTTATATATACATGTATGTATATATACACATATATATACATACACTTATCAAATATATGTGCATATGCCTATATACTATATATACATGTATATATGAACTAACATACTTGTGATACATATATATATACACATACACACATATATATATATATATATATATATATGTTCAGCCCAATTTTATTGGGTAAAAATGTTTTACAACATATGAATTGGAAGCAATATGGTAAATTGGATTTAGAGTCAATGTGACTTGAATTCAAATTTCCTTCCCATTTTCTATTTAAACATCCTTGAGCAAATCACTTAATTTTTCTGGACCTCAGTTTCCTGATGTGAAAAATGAGGAGTTTGGACTAGAAGCCCTCTAAATTACTTTCCCCATCTCTAAATACGTAATAGTGTTACCTCCTGTGAGAAATACATTAAAATGATAGGTTTACATATATACATGCATATTTACATATATACACACATGTATATGAAAAAACTAATAAAGTTTATTTTCAGTCATTGATAATCCATCCTGTAACATAATGAAAATCGACTCTTCAGCATCAGAAGTGCTATATAACAAGCCACTCGTCTCTAAGACAGGTTATGGTGGTTTATAGCAAAATCAGAATGTAAAATTTTACCCAAATTGATGCCCTCTCATTTTGAACACAATCATAAATCTTTCCAGGGTGTTGTATGACTAGAAAATGGCAATGCAAATCACCATTATCCACTACCCTTCGCCCTGCCACCCTACCTCGTATCCATATTGATGGAATATTCCAAAAGAAGATAAACACATTAAACAACATGACCTACCTACAGAATCTGGAACCACACATGTTGGAGGAGATTCAAGTGACCCCAATGAGTGGATGATCTGTATCCACATGGTATACCCAGACAGAAGAAAGATGGGCTGGAAAGTGCATTCGTAAAAGCCATCCTTCTGTAAATGACAATCTTTGGGATCTGAGGCATGATGAGTAGTTGGAAAGTCAGAACAGTACAAGCTGCTCCTTAAAAGGCATAAAAGCAATCAATTAGGATCCTTCTAGGTCACATCTTCAATAAAAGTAAAAATAATTTTTTGAAAAACATAAAGGCTACTTTAGAGAAAATTATGTTTTTCTTACATCTAAAAGGGAGGCAGGCAACCTTCGTCCATTTATTAGATTGATCTTCCAAGTGGAAAAACATTTTTAAAAATCTCAGCGTATCATACTCTAATATTTTCTAATGGAAACAGAAATTTTTACTGGGTGCTTCACAGAGGTGAGTAGGGTCCGACATACAAAAGATAAAGAACACAGCACCCTTACCTTACAAGAATTGGCAATTAAGAAAAAGAATATATAAACATGAAGGTAACAAACATTAAGAAGTCAGTGCTATGTACAAAACATCATTTTATAAAGTATTTATTGGGTACATGCTGGGCACTAGGAACTGTCCTAGGTGCTGAGATACAAAGTCAAAGATGAAACGCACCCTGCCTTTAAGAAACTTATGTTTTACAGTAGAGATAAACAAAGAAGTGCAAAGAGAAAAGGAAAGATGAGGTCAATTGATGAAGGAGGGAGCCATAACCACGAGAGTATTCAGAGAAGGCTTTTTTATGGGAGGTAACAAGTGAAGGAAGCATAAAATGGATTCTAACAAGTAAAAGTGAGGAGGTAGCTAGGTGGTACAGTGGTGTTAGATGCTGGATCTGGACTCACAAAGAGCTGAGTTCAAATCCTGACTCAGATGTTTCCTAGCTGTAGGCCTCTGGTCAAGTCACATGAACTTTGTCTATCTTAGTTTCCTTAGCTATTAAAAAATGGAGATAATAATAATAGCATTGTGTCCTAGGATCATAGCAAAAATTGAATGAGATAATGTTTGTTCAATGCTTTGAAAACCCTAAATCATTAAATAAATGCTTGCTATTATTTTTAAGAGGGAGTCATAAGAATTGGACAAGAATTTTTCTTTTCTTTTCTTTTCTTTTTTTGCTGAGGTAATTGGAGTTAAGTGACTTGCCCAGGATCACACAGCTAGGAAGTGTTGTGTCTGAGATCAAATTTGAACTCAGGTCTTCCTGACTTCAGGGCTGGTGCTCTATCTACTGTACCACCTAGCTGCCCCAGAAATGTTTGTTTTAATAGTGACAGAGTTTGTAAGATTTCTGTGAACCACTGGTCAGACTCTATATTCTTAGGAAATATGCTAATGATTTCTAATGTTGTACTCTGTGTATGCATCTAATGTTCTTTCTGTCCCTGCTTTTTGTTAGTATGTTAGTTATCACAGGCTGATATATTCCTTCTCAGCACCTCAATCATTCAGTTTTTTCAAAGAGATTTCCAGAATGAGATTAAAGAAATATAATCCAAGGACCAATAGGAATTTGTAAAATTCATGGATCTGGTTAACAGAGAGTTGCCTATTTCCAGGGAGAGGCAAAAACATCCATAAGCATTCATTGAGCACCTACTAAGTACCAAGAACTAGGCTAGAAGCCATGAAGGGTACCTTAAAAAGTCCTTGTCCTCAAGATACTTCCAATGCAGCAATCTATAAAGGTCACAGATCCATGAAGAATGGAATTGTAAATGATAGATTGAAGGGGAGTCAGGCATAGTGGATAGTGAGCTACCCTTAGATTCAAGAAAATGTGTATTTAAGTATGGCCTCAAACAGATATTGTAAATATGTATGCATAAGTTGGATTTAATATCTATTGAACTACTTGCCATCTGGGAGGGGGAAAGAAATTGGAACACAAGGCTTTGCAAGGGCCAATGTTGAAAAATGATCAATGTGGGGCAGCTGAGTGGCACAGTGGTTAGAGCACCTGAAGTCAGGACTTGAGTTCAAATCTGACTTCAGACACTCAACAGTTCCTAGCTATGTGACCCTGGGCAAGTCACCTAAACCCAATTGCTTCAGCAAAAAAAAAAAAGAAAAAAAAGAAAGAAAGAAAGAAAAGAAAAATTATCCATGCATATGTTTTGAAAAATAAAAAGCTTTAATAAAAAAAATTAATCAAATTAAAAAATGATTGTGCAAATATATATAAACTGGCTGGTTCTGTAATCTTGGGAAAGTCACATAACATCTCAGTGCCCCTAGGCTACTCCAAAAATCAATGAATTAAAGAAAAAATGCATATAGGTCCTGATGGAGGAAATTTCCTTCTTGGGAGGTCCCTCTGCCATAGATCTGGGTCAAAGGAAAATAGAAGTGACAAATGACATCTACATGGACTAGAGGGCAGAGAGATGATGGGGAGTCTCTCAGCGAGAGGCCTCTCAACATGTTTGCATAATAGTAAACATTTAAGTAGCACTTTCAATTTGGAAAAGAATTCCCCATACATTATCTCCTTTGAGCCTTTCAATAACCCTAAGAGGAACAGACATTACAAGTATATTTAGGATTATGTGATGATGCATTATTATTCCCATTTGTGTACATGAAGAAACAGGAACTCAGAGATGAAATGACTTGTTTATGCGACTGACACAACTGGCAAATGTCAGAGGTAGGAGATGGATAAGCATAACAGAACTTTGGAGATGAAAGGAAATCTCAGCAGCCTCTAGTTCAATCTATACCAGAAAAGGAAAACTGAAGAATGTACCCAAAATGGAGCCTCCCTAGCCATCTCCTGAAGACTTCCACAATACAAGGAAACTCACAGACTCCTCAAACAGGCCCTCCCACTTTGGGGAAGTTTGGATCACTAACTTTCCTGACATCAAGCCTATTTACCTCTTGATGTTTTCAAAGAGGGATTCTAGTTCTGCCCTCAGGGTCCAAACTTTGTCTTTCAAATCCTTGAACCCAATTATTATACCCTGCTCAGACCTGCAGTTTGCTCTTCTCCAGACTAAACAAGAAATTCAAACTAGTGGTCTCTCTGTGAAATGAATTCAAGGTTCTTTTCCATCTTGGTCACACTCTCCAGCTTGGCAATGACCTTCCTAAGCTCTGGTACCAAAACCTACCCATAATAATCTAATTATGTTCTCTCACTATTCTTATCTCTATAAATCTCTGTCTCTATATCTCTCTTTCTGCCTCTGTCTCTGTGTCTATCTTTGCCTCCATCTCTGCCTCTTTCTGTCCCTCTGTGTCTTCTCTATTTCTCTGTCTCTGTCTGTCTCTGATCCATCTGTCTGTCTGTCTCTGCCCATGGAGCTGAAGTTCTCCAGTGAAGTGTGGATCCGGATTTGGGGAGTCAATTTTTCCTTTTGCAAAATGGAGATTTGGCAGTTGTGTTACCTACTTTGTGTACAAATTGTGAGGATCAAATGAAATAATGAAGCTAAAGTAGGTTAACTATTATTTGTGCTACTGTCATTATAGAAGTGTGGCTGCTAGAGTTCATCTAAAGAAATTGTGGGTTTTAGTGCACTTAAAAAGTCTAGGATCAAAGTGCTGCCCCATATTCAATACCTGATAAATGTTTTCCCATTCATTTTTCATTTAGAATCACAGATCTAAAGCTGGAAGGGGCTTAGAGCCAGCTAAACTACTCCTTCCTTGTACAGATGAAGAAACTAAGTTGTAGGGATGTGAAAGGATCACTTGCCTAAAGGTCCACAGGAGGTGAGCTCTGACTCTCAAGCTTTTTCCCTAGTACCACTAGGGCATCCTTTTCTCCTCAAAGCTAACAGCTCAGGCTGTTCTGATGCCTTTGAAATGTCTGTTTTGGCTTCTTTCTACTTAGAAAACCTTTGAGAATTTACTTCCTTTAGGCAGCATTTAGCACAGAATTGGGCACTTAATAGTAAATGAATATTTATTCACTTGCTGAATATTCATTGGTCATGCCCTTAGTACTCAATGGGTATTAAGTCAGTTGCTGACTGACTATTAGAAACCTTTGAGGAGTGATGTATAAGGACTCAAATTCTCAGACAGACAGAAAAAGAGGCACAAAAAGAGAAAGACAAAGAGAAGAGATAACAAAACAAAGAGATAGAAAGAGGAAGTGAGAGAGAAAAAAATCAGAAAAAGAAAAAGAGAGACAGAGAAAGAATAAGTTGGGAAATGGAAATAGGTATCCCGAAGCAGATATGCTCATTCCTAGATCTTTGCCATTAAGAGCAGAGGCAGAAAGCTATCATTCAGACAACCAAGGCAACTCTGGAAATAATTGCCCACTGCTGGATTACCTGGGGGTCCTTGGAAATTCTTCTCATTCTCTGAGACCCAATAAAAAGGGCACCCCCTGATTTCCCCTGCCAGCAATGAGCTCTCTTTTCTCTGAATTCCCATCAGTTATTCCCCTCTCACAGTCTTTATTACACACAACTTCATTCTATAATCTTGGGTATATGCTTTCTTCTATCTACTGCAAGGTAAGTTTCTTATAGACATCATATATCTTTGTGACTTCCACAATACCTAGTAAAGTTTCTTGGATATAACAAGAACATGATAATTGTTTCTGAATCAATGAAAAACTGAAATCCCCTCAGTTTCCCTCAAAAGCTAATTTATATTTCTGTATTTTTATATGTGTTATATATACACATGTATACATGTGTATATATTCACACATTTTTGTGTGTATGTGTATATGTGTGTATATATACGAGTCTGGGGAAGGTTTAAAATTTCTGAATATATACAGGAGCACCTAGATACTACAATGGATAGAGTTCTGAGCATGGAGGCAGAAAGACCCAAGTTCAAATGAAGCTTCAGACACATAATAGCTGTGTGCCTCAGTTTCCTCATCTGTAAAATGAGCTGGAAAAAGGCAGTGGCAAAGCACTCCAATATCTCTGCTAAGAAAATCCCAAATGGGATCAAGAAGAATCAGATATGACTGAAAAAAGTGAACGACAACAAAAATATATTTCACATATTTCTGAAAGCATGAATTTGGGAGCTTGATACCATATAGATCATGGAAGACTAAAGAATATCAAAGGTTGCTTTGGGGTTGCTTCAATATTTCAGTGATCAATGATACTGTATATCAACATGGAGACCAGGTTAAACAGCCTAGCTTGCTACCTTTTGATGATTTGATGTAGTATGGCCAAAGAAATCTGGAAAGATCATAGGATCATAGACTCAGAAACCATTGAGCCCAACTCCATCGTTTTACATATAAAATAAAAAAAAAACCCTAATGCACAAATAGTTAAGTGATGGGCCCATGGTCATGATGTAATATAGATTCTAGGGGAGACAGCAATAATCCTAAGGTCCTCTGACCTTAGGGGGCTTCTGTTCTAACAATAAATCAGTGATTCTAAGTCCTCTGGCTTTGGAATCTGGCTGAGGGCCCCCACACCCAACCTGAGAATTCTAAAGTCTTCTGGCTTCAGGATAGTCCCACAGATCAAACTCCAGAGACAACAGTGAATAGACCCCTCCTCAGTTCATTGCTGATTGGCAGATGGATAATCTGCTGGTCAGTGAAAGCCCAATTCCAGAGATAACCCCTCAGTTCTACTTCTGGGCCATAAAATTAGCATATCTATAACATGAACTGGATAAATGTATCTTCTTGCTTCGGTTTCTTTGCTTAATTCTCTTGGAATTTAGACTGCTTAAATTGGCGTTTTTATTAATCACAATTATTCATTGTAATTTATAATTACAATTAATTATTAATTACAATTATTCATTGTAATTTATAATTACAATTAATTATTAATTACAATTACTTATTGTAATTTATAATTACAATTAATTATTAATTACAATAAACTTTGCCCCTTGACTTGGAGATGGGTCCAAACCTGCTTTTGAGATGCCTCGAGACACAGGTCTGTGACCCCCAACCTTTTGGGATCCCTTTCCCACCTCAACAGTCATAACTATCTTTGATAAGATCAAACAGTTCTTCTGAACTCCAGGTATAGAATCCTAAATCCTACCTACCATCCTCCTTCTTCTTTTAAGCTCGTCCCTCAGCCACCAACCATCATTGGACCTCTCTGAACTTGAAGCATAATCTTCAAACTGTCGACATATCATCCATCTTTGACTATTTCAGTATAGTAAGATCCCTGCAAGCTTTTATTGTACTGATATTAAAACTCTCCAATTCATGTAGAGGAATCATTATCAAAAGTATTCTTATGTTTTTGCTGTGAACAAGGAACTAATTTCCTTATTAATTTTTGCCATAATGATTATCATCAACCAAAGCTAGACTTCCCATTGCCCAGCAAACTTTCCCCAACCCACCCCAGGAAAATCATCCATACCTGAAGTATCTTAACTGCAACATACTTCCCATGAGAGAGGAAACTGTGTTGGCTGGCCATCTGCAAGTCATTTTAGTTAAGTAGCCATCAGTTTCACATGAGATATTGATATTGACATCTATTTAAAACACATTAAAATATTAATATGAAGAGAAAACAGAACACAGAAATTGAATGCAAAACAAAAAATATTTCTTAGTTCTTAACTGAGCCTCTACAAAAGAGTCCATGTTGAACAATCAGCAGGTAGAATGTAATAAGCTGCAAAGAGCCTTCTTACCTATTACATATAATTCTGCATAGCGGTGATGGCACTCGTTCTCCTGGCAGCAATACACAGCATCATAGGTATATTTTCCTCTGGGTTTAGTTGCATTCATATTGAGAAGGGTGACCCTGCTCACATGGGCATTCATAACATCATAGTGACTTGGGGGGATTTTCTCTGCTAAATTCAACCACCAGAAGACATTCTTGGAAGGGATGATTTTGTTTTGATGCTTGTAGATGCAGTAAAATGATGCATTCGATCCAACACTTGTCAGAATTTTCGGTGGAAAATATATGACCTCTATAAGGACAGGGGGAAAGAGAGAATATGTGATATTGATAATCTCTAGAAAAGACTGATTTCAAAGATTTGTCCAATGTCTATTCCAAGGCAAATAACGAGACTAAGCTAATAATAAAATGGGGCATTTAAACATTAAAAGAATTCTATTTAATTCTTCCTAACTTATAATTAAAGGATAAATTTTGTATTAAAGCTTTTTATTTTTCAAAACATTCATGGATAATTCTGCGACATTGACCCTTGTAAAACCCTGTGTTCCAATTTCCACCCCCTTCACCCTTCTCTAAATGGCAAGCAGTGCAACATAAGTTAAACATGACAAAAATATATGTTAAATCCAAGGTATGCATACATATCTATACAATTACTTTGCTGCACAAGAAAAATCAAACCAGACCAGAAAATAAAATGAGAAAGAAAATAAAATGCAAACAAACAACAACAACAAAAAGTGAAAATGCTATGTTGTGAAGCACACTCAGCTCCCACAGGCCTCTCTGCTGGGTGCAAATGGCTCTCCTCATCACAACATTATTGGAACTGGTCTGAATCATCTTATTGTTGAAGAGAACCACATCCATCAGAGTTGATCAATGTATAATCTTGTTGTTGCTGTATATATTGATCTCCTGGTTCTGCTCGTTTCACTCAGCATCAGTTCATGCAAGTCTCTCCAGGCCTCTCTGAAATCATCCTGCTGGTCGTTTCTCACAGAACAATAATATTCCATAACATTCATATACCATAATTTATTCAGCCACTCTCCAATTGATGGACATCCACTCAGTTTCTAGTTTCTAGCCACTACAAAAAGGGCTGCTACAAACATTTTTGCACATGTGGGTTCTTTTCCCTCTAAAGGATAATTTTTGAAATGGTGTCACAGAAGAAATTAGGGGATAGTTAATTGAGCTGAGTAGCTTTGACAAGGAAGGGTCCACCTCTTCCTCTGGCATAAGGAGGAGAGCTTGGTTGAGGAAGGTCTCTGAAGACTTTAGAGAAGTGAGTGGAGAACTTAAGGGGAGGGTTCACTAGCAATGGCTCCAATGTTTTCAGTAAACTAGGAGAAAACATTTTGCTAAGGATGGGGGATGAGCCTAGAAAAATTTGACTTTGGGTTTTGCTTTTACAAAAAAGTTAGAAACAGCTTCTCCTTCACAAACCCACAAAAACTACTATTTAGTGTTCTCTCTTCAAATTACCTTGCATTTCCTTATCTGTGCATACACTGAATACTCTCAGTAGATGTTAGTTTCTTGAATATATTTCTATCTTTTCTTAGCATAGTAATGAATACAGTAGGCAACCAACAAATGTTTGTTGGATTGAATTAAATTGAAATATGAAAATTAAACACACTAATTATTGAAAAGTTTGTCTGCTTAGAATTCACAGAAATTGAAGTGTCTTATATACAGAAATGTCTCCTTATCAGTATCCACATGGCCTAGCAGGAAATTAATTAAGTTCCAGGGCTATGAATACAAACCCAAAAATGAACTAGTTCCTGCCCTCAAGGAGCTTTTATTCTCTTAAAGGAAAATATCATGTGCAAGGAGAAGTAGATGCAAAGTCAAACAATTTTTAAACATTTACTATCTTATTATCAGTAAGCGCTAATCACCTACTATGTGCTTGGCACTGTGCTATGGCAGAGGATACAGAGACAAAAATGAAGGTGTCTCTAGTCTCAAAGAGCGTGCATTTTAATAACCAGAAAAAAACCCACAAATAAATAGTAGACAAATACCAAAAAATAGAAAGTAAACCCACTTTTTCAGTGGTAGCTAAGAATGATTAAGGGGAATAGGAAAAGTTTCAAAAAGAAAGTAAAACTTAAGGGGATTCCAAGAGGTGGAAATGAGAAAAGAATTTCTTGTTGCCATAAAGATAGCATTTTATCACAGTTTTGAGATGATATATAGATATAGATAGTTACCTGGAGAGATCAGCATGTCTATATATGAATATATCTATATATGTCTATATTTGTATATACACATGTATGTGTGTGTAAATCGCTGCTTTAAAGTTCATTCCAGGGGAAGCTAGATGATATGGTGGATAGAGCACTGTGACCTCAGACATTTAACATTTACCAGCTGTGTGGCCAAGTCACTTAATTCCAATTACTTTATCAAATTATATATATATATATATATATATATATATAATCTATGCTAAAAGGGCTATAAAACTGTGCATGCCCTTTGATCTAACAGTGCTACTACTGGGTCTGTATCACAAAGAAATCAAAAAGATCCACATGTGCTAAAAATGCTTGTAGCAGCTCTTTTTGTGGTACCAAGAAGTGGAAAAGCAGAGGATGCTCATTGATTGGGGGATGGCTAAATGAGTTATGATATATGAAAGTCATAGAATATTGTTATTATATAAAAATGATGTACAAGCTAGCCTGAAAAGATTTACATGAATTAATGCTTGGCAAAACAAGCAGAACCAGGAAAATATCGTACACAGCAACAGCAAGACTGTGCAATGAGCAATTATGACAGACTTATTTCTGCTCAGTGCTTCAATGATCCAAGGCAATCCCAATAAACTTTGGATGGAAAATACCAACCAAATACGAGACAGAACTATGGAGACCAAATGTAAATCAACACATGCTATGTTTATTATTTTTCTTTTTCTTCTATTTTTTCCTTCCATGTTTTTTCCCTTTTGTTCTGATTTTTCTCTCCCAACATGATTCATAAGGAAATATGTAAAAAAAAAAATGAATGCACCTGTATAACCAAAAAAATTGTTTCTACATATAATTGGGGAAAATAAAAGTTTAAAAAAGTTGTGTTCCACTATAATGTCTCTCCCAGACAACTATCTCCCAAATAAATCTTTTCACTCCCTTAGGGATGGAGAATGAGACCTGTCAATCACAATCCCCCATCTACTTTTAGAGCTTTAAAATGATAGAACCTGAGTGTAAGATAATCCTAAATCACATATTTCAATTGGTCTATGTGGGAAATAGCCTTAGAAGGGCTGATTTGATCATAGCACTTAAGAAAGCTTAAAGCATTTCATAAATTGCATCAAGATCATGTTTCTGCCATAATAAAATTAAACTTAAACTGGACAATTTTTTTTCCATTTCCTATCCAATATCTCTGGTTATAAGAGAGGAAATATTTTTGTTCTTAAATAAACTATGTACATTAAGAATTATGTTGTCCAAAAATCTATTTTGGAGAACCCCAAAAAACTCATTGCCTTTTCTAAAAGACAACTTTTTATTGGAATGATTTGATTCATTGATTCTCACACATCTTTATATTTCATTATTATCCTTATTTTTTCTTGTCTTAAATGTCTTCAATACATTTCCCTACATGGAAAGTGCACTTTTCAATCATAGAAAATAAGGCACAGTTATTTTCTAATTTTACATATTAAGAAATGTGATATTTGTCAACCAGATATCTTACTATTTATGTAGAATTATAAAATATTTCTATTTGATTTTTATGGGCACATCATTTTTGATTCTACTTGTCAGATAATTTTTATTCTAATCATTCATTTATTGATAAATAAATTAACACAGTAATTGGTACATAGAAAGAGCTTGATTTGTTTTTATTCATTTATCAAGTGTTTACCAAATTTATCTGAAGGAAATACAGCCGAGGTCACTTAACTTTTGTAGGAAATGTGGGCTAGTAATAGTAATAAAACAAGCAAAAATAAAAACAAAAAAGTCCTCTAGTCCAAATTAGTGAATTACAAATGTGCAAAAGGAGATAATCCTGTGAATTTGGATGAGAGAAAGATTACTATCATCTAGGAAATTTAGGGAAAAATTTTTGAGGTTAATATTGAAGAATAAGATTTTAAGGATAAACAAACCTAAAATATGAAAGTTGAGACTAATTCTTCATGACCCTTTTTTTGGGTTTTCTGGTATCAAAGATAATGGAGTGGTTTGTCAGTTTCTTCTTCAGCTCATTTTACAGATGAGGAAACTGAGGCAAACAGGGTTAAGTGACTTGGCCGAGGTCATACAGCTAGTGAGTATCTGAGGCCAAATTTGACTCCAGGTCATGGTAGAGCTGTAACTGCAGCCTTCCTGACCCTACCACTTAGCTGCTTATGCTGCACACACAGTAAGAACTTATGCACCTTGTCTTGAGTATACCAAGTCATCAAGTTTGGCTATTATAATGGACGATAAATATTGGATGAACTAGGAGAGTTCTAATGGGCAATGGGAACCATAATAAAGAGAAGGATGCAAGAGATATAACAGGGATATAGTGTCCCAACAAATAAGCATCAAAAAATTCTGACAAATTAAGTCCTGGATGTCTTCACATGAATCTGTCTGGGGTCTCGTCTTCATTTTTGGAACTTTCAAAAGTAATTTTTGACTGGAATGGATGTGAAAGCTCATTTGGACATTTTAAAAGGCTATCCTTTGAGGCTTTTAGAGGCTGCTCTGTATGTACTATGGAATAATGAAGTGTGTTCAAGGTAGGTCAACAATCTCTCAGCTGTGATAGGTGCTTCTTTGCTGGAAATAATGTACAAGTGTGATTGGAGTACCCCTATTTTAGAGTTAATGGACTGTTTTTTTTCTCCATTTCATTTTGTTCTAATACGAGTTGGCTCCCACTTCCATTTGGTTATAAAATTAAATCATTCAAATATCCCTGTGTTACCTGCCAGAACAGAATGGAAATATCTAAAGTTAGTAAAGTCATTAGTTAATGAACAGATAATGCTGAAACCCACCACCCATCAATCAAGCAAAAGCATTTATGGAGTGCTTACTAGTACCAGGCACTGTGCTAAGCTTTGGAAAACAAGTAAAGTAAGTCTGTAGGTGGTGAAAGATTTGTAGACAAGTCTTTGCTTTCTTTATATTCTTTAGGATTTAGCAGAGTGTCTGGCACACAAAAGATGTTATTAAATGTTTACTGATTAGCTGATAGACAAATTGTCTCTTTTTTCTGATAGCAAAAAATCATATGCTGCAATGGAGCAAGGCTATTGCTCAATGGTCCAGGTCCAGAAAACAACTGCATTTATGCTGATCCTTTATTGCTATTGTTTGACAATGACAATTTTAAAAAAAGTTTCATTTGCATGGAAAAACTGGAAGTGGACCAGATTTAAAGACCAATGAGTCAATCCAGTTTACAAATTCCCATTAGTGAAAGTAAAGAATCTAGGGGCAGCTAGATGGCACAGTGGATAGAGCACCAGCCCTTAAGTCAGGAGGACCTGAGTTCAAATCTGGCCTCAGACACTTAATACTTCCTAGCTGTATGGCCCTGGGCAAGTCATTTAATCCCAATTGTATCAACAACAACAAAAAAAAAAAGTAAAGAATCTTTCATTTTAGTAGAATATTTTTTGTTGCATTATCTTTTTTAATTGATAGTGTTGGGGTTCTCCAATACTACTTAAATTATTTGAAAAAAAGAAGGTAAGGTGTACTACCAAATTCCTTTTATGACACAGATATGGTGCTGATAGCTAAACCAGGTAGGGAGAAAACTGAGAAAGAAAACTATAGACCAATTTCCCTAATGAATATTGAAGCAAAAATTTTAAATAAGATATTAGCAATGAGATTACAGAAAGTCATCCCCAGGATAGTAAACTATGACCAAGTAGGATTTATACCAGGAATACAGGGCTGGTTCAACATTAGGAAAACTATCAGCATAATCAATTATATTAATAACCAAACTAACAAAAACTATATGATTTTCTCAATAGATGCAGAAAAAGCATTTGATAAAATCCAACACCCATTCCTATTAAAAACACTAGAGATTATAGGAATAAATGGGTTTTTCCTTAAAATGATTAATAGTATCTACTTAAAACCATCAGCAAGCATCATATCTAATGGAGACAAACTAGAACCATTCCCAATAAGATCAAGAGTGAAACAAAGCTGCCCACTGTCACCATTATTATTTAATATTGTATTAGAAATGTTAGCTTTGGCAGTAAGAGAAGAAAAAGGATTAAAAGAATTATAATAGGCAATGAGGAAACCAAATTATCACTCTTTGCAGATGACATGATGGTATACTTAGAGAACCCTAGAGACTCAACTAAAAAAAATACTAGATAGTGTTGGGGTTCACATGAGACCCCAAAAAGTGGGGATTCCAGACCAGTGCTGTGAGGTATCTCAAAAGAATTTGCAGGTTTGGACCCATCAAGGGACAAAATTTATTGCGATTGTAACACCAATTGAAGTGGGCTGTTCCAAAAGAATTTAGCAAAGGACCAAGAGTAAAAAGATAAATTTTTGGGAAAAAGTTGGAGAGACCAGGTAACTTTCTGTCACTGATATGCTAATTTTGTGGTTTATAGGTGGATCTGAGGAGTGATCTGGTCTACATCTCATTATTGTCTTAGAAACTCTCTCCCTGACCAATGGATTGTTATCGACAGCCAGAAATATTTATGGAATTGCAGCACTCCCGAGATCAGGGCACCCCAATTGGGCTTATCTCTGCATCCCCCTTAGAAACTAGGGGAAGAGATCTATCATTTTTAACGACATTACTCCCAAAGCAGATGGATTTAGGATTATTGCCACATCTCCTCCAGAAGCTGCACCCCATCAATAGGAACTTATATAGTGAGATTTCTTTTAGAATATTTCTTTCAGAGACAAGATACAAGAAATTTGCATGTTTCATTTGAATGGTAATAATATTTATTATTCTGCAAAGCAAAAATTATTCTCACCCAAATGTTTTATTGTGCATCAAGACAATTTCCTTATGACAAGACTCTGAAAGACGTCATATGAATGGGAGCTGACTACCATCCAATCTCTAGCCCTAGCCAGACCAGCCAACTATGAACACAGCTTAGTTTTCCTGCCTTCTATTAAAAAAAAAATTCCCACACTATTGTAACTGAAAGAAAAAAATGCGCACTGAGAAAGTTTAAATACTCAAAGGCAGAACTCATAAGAAGAAATTAATATATAAGTACATATATATATATAACAGCCATATATATATATTATATGTATCTGGGTGTGTGTGTGAGTGTTAAATAATTAAAAAGAAAAAATAATTAAAAAGAAACATGTATAATCTTTTTTCTGCTCTCATGTATATGATTTTTAAATTGTATTAAGTTCAGAATAAAAATTATTTTTTCAAAAAGTATATAAAATATTGAAAACCACACCAATTGAAAACTCATTTGAAAACAGGAATTAAAGTTTCACTAAGTGCGCCAATATCATTCTAAAATTTCATTTTTTATCTTCTGTTAAACTCTGTTATTTTCCCCCATGAAATTATTTTAATGTAAAAATTTTGAAAATTATGAAAAATTCAAAGTTCAAAAGAGTGAGGTGACTCTGGTAACATTCTTGTCTGAATCTTCAGGCTTTATTTCCAAAACATACTCTTAATTTCAGTCATACATGTGCATTCATTTAAGTGCGATTTACCCTGAGTTTTAAAATTTTATAATGAAACAATTTCCATCCTCCAATTCAGCGCCTGTTTTGTAGGGAGCAGGTAAAGGGGGTAGGGTTAAGGACCACATCTGAGTGTGAAGGGGCGGATCAGTTCTCTGAAAGCCCCACAGCTGGGGAGCATAGCACCCTTGAAAGAATTGCCAATCAGCCTTTCCTGATCAGATGTTGTTTGTGGATTGGGAATGAAATAAATGGGAGAAAAGAGGGAAGAGGAGGGAGGTCAGAGACTGCAACTGCCTCTCAGTCTCCTTGTATCATTATCATCCTCTCACCTGAAGGGATCTATTCTGCTGGCCAGAAGTAGATCCCCAGCAGCCACTAGCAGGTGGCTCCCAGAACCCGCAGCAGCCACTAGCAGGTGGCTCCTATAACTCCCAGCAGCCACTAGCAGGTGGCTCCCAGAACCCCCAGAAGCCACTAGCAGGTGGCTCCTGGAACAGGATGGACCTGTGATTTTCTCAGCTTAGAGATTTCCTGATGAAGAAATCTCCACTAATACAAATGGGCAAGTCTTTTATAAGCTACAGAATTGGAGTTACCTAGACTGTGGAGAGCTGAAATATTTTGCCCAAAGTCATGCCACAGTAGGCTTAATGTAAAGGAAAACTTCCTAATAATCAGACCCATTCCAGAAGGGAATGAGTTTCCCTAAGGATTAGTGGGCTCACCCTCCGTGGAGTTTTCCAGGCCAGAGTTGTATGACCACTTGATGGTGAGGATTCCTTTTGGATGGGGATTAGAAAGTAGGGTCACTGAGTTCCCTCCAATTCCAAAATTCTGTTATTCAATATCAGAGGTAAGACTTGAACCTGGCTTTTCCCAACTCCAAAGTCCTGTCTCTTAGATCACCTCATCTCATGAGCCCATGTTTTCTACCACAAAATATCAAGTATTTAGAACATAACATGGTGGAGGAGGGAGAGAGACAGAGACAGAGACAGAGAGACAGACACCAAGAGAGAGGGGAGTGGGAGAAAGGATGAAAGGAAGGCAGGAGAGAGAGAGGGAGAGAGACAGAGAGAGAGACAGAAAGAGAGGGGAGTGGGAGAAAGGATGAAAGGAA